>VZTV01103027.1:0-52393 GCA_013400875.1 Anhinga rufa | reverse complement strand
TGGATTAGGTTGAATATTTGTAACTGCTCCCAAAACAGATTGGCTCGCAGTTGGTTCCAGTGGCTTGTACAACTCTCCCTCCCGAGTTCAGGGGGGGAAAAAGGATGGAGGGCAAGAGGGGGGGCTTGCTGTGGACTATCTCCTTCTGTGGATTTTCAGTAGCTCTGTGAAGAAAGGGTTGTTTCCATTTTTCTGGGTGGGTCAGTTCTGGTTTTCTCATAGTGGTGGCAAGGGAATTTGGGTTCTTGAAGAAAAAAACCCAACCCTACATCTTTTTAGACTAAATAAAGTACATAAACTTGCTAAAGGTCCTGGCTGTCTGAGCATGTTAAAATTGCTGCTGCTCACTTTCCACTGCTGCTTTTATCCACTCCAAGGGGACTAAACTAGCACAGGTATGTTAGCAGATAGAGTTGCACACTGCATCTGCCACGTGTATCCAACTGTAGAGTTCTGTCAGGCTTCCAGTATTTTTTAAACTGAAACAAGCAGCTTTCCAAATATTTTGCGGCACCCCGGCACACTTTTTCTCAAAACCAGTGATAGAGCGCAGTGCCTTTTGCTGTTTAATATACTTCTTCTGAGCCAGCTGCAAACGCTTTGCCATTTTTTTCCTGAAGCACAGTTTGGGGAGCTTTTGCAGTAGACGAGAGCTTGGTTTTGACTTGCAGACTCAGTGCCCAGAAGAGGGCAGCCCTGCCCAAAGGAGCTAAAAAGGTAGGTTTCCCAAGCGATACCTTGGAAGTATGTTTCCTTTGTCATGCCACAAGTGAGCCAGCAATGATAACACTAGAGTGGGATAAAAAGTAATTATTTTCCGAGAAGCATTTAAAAGATAAGGTATCTTTCCTTTCAATGAGATCTGGTTTTTGTTTGTTTGTTGGGGGCTTTTGGAGGGGTTCTTTTGTTTGTTTTTTAAAAGAAAACAATTTAGAATTAAAGATAAAATTAACTACCTCTGTCACGACCTTACCTACCCTTGGTGTATTCAAACAGAGTAATCGGAGTAGAAGCAATATTTCAGTAGTCTGTGTTTGCTGCCAAGTTTTCAAGAAAGTCTAACTGCTGAATTGGTGCGGGTCTCTGGCTGATCACCCAAACCTGATGTTTACTAGCGATGTACTAGTTTGGGGATTACACAAGTCTCTGCAGGAGCAGAGAGTGTTTCCTTCACTTGATTTGTTCTGTTCATTCAGTTTAGTCCAAAACACCTGGTTCACTCACAGCTGAGGAAACCAAACGGAGGAGAGGGAGCTTGCAAAGTAGGGATGCTGCTTTAGTCTTTGCCTGGAGGAATAAAAGCAAGCTGTGATGTACCGATGCTAAAACTCTGAAAAACAGAACAATAAAAAGTGTTCAGTTCACTGATCACAGACAGTGCTTTATTTAATAAATCAGTTGTTTTCTGTTGCATAACATAGTTAAGAGTTCTCTTTTGTGCGTTCAGGGTTTTTTTAAATCGTGTTAAGGTTTGGCAGTTGTAAGTTTCAATATACTTTATTAAAAGAGTAATTAATCACTCAAGTCAACATTTATTTAGAACCTTATTAATTATGTGATATTAAAATGGTTGTTCTATGTGTTCTGGTCATTGAAAGGTTCGGTTCAAAGGTTTTATTTGCATGTCTTAATGGTTACAAATGATGAGTGAATCTTTTCTTCTGATAATAAAAAAAATGTGCAAATACAAGCCAAGATCTAAATCCTAGCTGTAAAGAAAGGTTCCTTGTTTCTGAAGGAAATTGGTTTTCTAATCTGTGATGGTCTATAATAGATCCTTAGCTAAAACACTGGAGTACTGGTCATATAATAGGAGTTAATGCTCAACAAAGGGACACCTCTCTGTGCAGCAGGTGTTTGCAGGTGCTAGCAATCCCGTATCCGAAGAGAATGGAAATTCCAGCATCAGACCTGATGCTGTGTCACCTCCTTTTCACTTTCAGGTCCCCTTCTTGGTGCTGCAGGGATTCCTTTTGCAATCAAACCGTAATAGCTTACTGTGATTTTAATCGATCTATTACCTATCTCTTTTTAACTTCCTGTTTGTTTTTGAGTTGGGATAATGAGTTCACACTAGCAGTTTCTGTTGTGACTAACAGAACAGCCAGGTTGATTTTAGCATGTGTGTGGGTGGATCTGGAACAGGGTTGCTGGATTTAGGTTTGGCCTAGGGAGAGTGGCGTTTAAGTGGCAGCCTACACTAGAGCTGATGGGGAGTATGCTTTTGGAGAAGTGGAGTTCCTCCCGGGGTGAGCGATTTGTCTTTGGCTACAAAGCTAGTGCAAGGAGATCCTATTTAGTGCAGCTCGCATAAATGCAAGATTTGTGAGCATGAGGAAGAATTCGGTTGAGTTCTGTGGCTGCCGTCATCTCTATATCCTGTTTGAGCACTGACTGCAAAGACAGAGAACAGGATAATATGCTACCAGAGGTACTGGATCACAACATCAATAAAGCAGAGATAAGTTAATGTTGGTGTTTGCTCTAATTCCTCCCTATTGCCTTGGTTTTCAGATGTTCTCCCACTTTCTGGAGTACAGAAATATCTGTGTGACTTAAGTGTTGCTTGAACGATTTCTCTCTGCCACTGAATACACGTGAATTCATTGTTTGATAAGCGATACCTGGCTATGAACGATGCAATAAAAATATGCTGTGTCTTATAGTCATATGAGTAAATCTAAGCATCAGGCAATTTTAAATAGCAGTTTTTATTTCTCAACAAGTAATGTTTCATGTATTAAGGATGTAAACGTTTTTCTGATTATCATGAAATTATTTTCTTTACCTAACGTCTCTAATTTAGAGCAAAGTTTCTAAGCCATTCCAAGCAATTTTCTAACGTCTGCTAGAACATTTAGCAAATGTAGTCTACAGAAGCTGTTAGCTCAGCCAGAAAAGATATTTTCATCCTTCCACAGCACAGTGTTTTTACCGTTCTCCACAAAGAACACAGCAACTAAATCTTGTTGCGAGGAGGCAAAACTATCCTGGTCAAACAGACAGCAAAGTGTTACCTTTCTGTCTAGCTAATGTTTCTTCAGTAAAAATTATTTAAAGCCTTGATGCTTTACTGCGGCAGGGACTCTTTCAGGTCTTTGTAAAACAAATTAGTATCTTGGGAAGAAAACTATGTCAGCTAATAAGGAAAGAGTAACTTGGAAAGTGATTTTTAGTCTGTATATTTCTCTGACTTGAGTTCAGCAGGGCAGAGAGTCTGCCTGAGTATTAGACATACAGAGGAGGAAAGAACAAGGACAGGAGATGATAAAAATTGGAAGCGAAGAACAGCAGTTTCGTATGTATTGAAAAGGGAACGAATAGATCACGAGTAGGTACAAGGTGTTCTGTATTTCTTCTTATATATGATGATGTCAACCTTAAACCATTTACCTATCTCAAAATTATATTGAATACAGTTAGAAACTTAAAATTATCACCAGAAATTCAGTACCTATGCCAGACTTCTATTGAGCTTCAATTACAATTACTTTAGCAAGGTTTGTCTGGTAGGCCAATAGCTAGCCTAAGCCTGTATTCCAGTGAAGACTTCCAGGAGAGATTTTGTTTATATGTTTTTTTAATAGCAGTAATTTTCTGTAGTATTAAATCAGCTAATTCTTAAGATCTGACATTATGTGTGCCTGTAGATTACAGGTGAATGCCAGATGTCAATGAATAGTCTAGAATTTCCCCTTGCTACAGAAGGAGAAATATGATGTAGCAAACGGAGAAGGTTTGGCTTCAAACAAACAGGTGTCATCCAGTGGAGTTATCTAGTAGATCTGCCTGTGTTTAATCTGAGCATCAAGACTCTCTCATGAGGGCAAAGCCACTGACTTCCAGGTGGGAACTGGAGCTGGCTTAAGCCCTGCCAGCTTGAAATATAAATGCACACTTAGAGCACAGTTTCAGCGTCTGTCCATGAGCACATCTGTAATTTTACCTGTAAGCCAGTTTCCAGGGGCCGGAAGACTGACTACTGCGCATTGTCAGGCTTGAGCTGGTGTATATTTGAGGGGAGCTTTTGGCGGCTTGTTAATTGTTTCTCTGGAAGATGCTTTTCCAAAAAAGGGCAATGAACAGGTAGGTGGTTCTGCCTTAAGTGCAACGGGGAGGGATTTCTCGGACGACTTTTCCTCACATCTATACTGTACGACTGTTGGTCTGGGACTTCTGTTAGAAGAGAGCTCATGCATCCTTTCAGTCCTATCAGCTAGCTGCCTGGTCCTGGGTTACGGGTTTTACCCCAGGACTTCTCTGTTCTTGAATGTTTTCCTGATGTGGGTCGTTCTTTTGTAAATCTTGCAGTTCGGCTGGGAACTCTGCTTCTGGAAAGTTTGGCCCTTTCTCCCCTTTGACGTGCGTGCACACAAAACTAATTAAAGGTGGTTACTTAACCTTGTTCACTAGGCCACACATAGGAGTATGAATTTGACTGCAGCTTGAGGAAGGAAGTTTCAAAGCCTAATGCAGTTTATCCACTGAGTTTCAGAGGGATTTCGAGCACCTAAGTTTTGAAAAAGTCAGCTTGAGCCTTTAGGTTAACTTTTGTAGCCCCTATCCCTCCCAAAAAAACAGGTATTACAGTTTTTGAATAGTCTACACAGGTTAACTTATTGTATATAATGTGGCCAGCACAGCACGCTCCTGATGGCCACAGAGGTTGTGCAGTCCTTAATCAAAATGACCAAAAGGAGTTCTCCCTCTGTGACTAAGGTGATGAAATTAGAAGACATACTTAAAAGGGCCAGTGTTAAAAGTCCAAATGGACATAGTGATAGGAGAACTTGCTCTTTGCACAGAGAATTGCAGCCCAGAGATACTGGTCTTGTGCTTTGGCAGATCAGGGAAAGAATGCGTACAGAATGGTGTTGCCTTTGTAAGTTGTGAAACAAGATAAAACAAGAAATGAAACCTGGAGTTTTCTCTGCCTGTGCATGTAAAATGATGGTATTGAGTAGTCTACCGAAGGTTTGGAAGCTTTCTGGAAAGTTTTTGTTTGTCAAATACCACTAAGCAGAATGATTTGGAAAGGCAGCATAAAGTAGCATTCTGAAACAACGCCTGTCCTCACTCAGCACGGCCAGTCATTGAAGCTGTTGTTCAAGGTGAGAGAGAACCAAAGATGACAGCAGTGTGGCTGTATCATGAATGGAAGGGTACAAATTAATGCCAGCCTAAAACTTAACTCAGTATCTGAAATAACCTGGGAAGTGGACAAGAGAGAGAATTCTTCTTTCCACACTGGGGACCTGGCTTGATTGCTGGAGCTGGCTCTCCGTGCTCTTGCCAAAGATAGCAGACGATTCTTAATGACCACACCTATTTAGG
Source organism: Anhinga rufa (assembly GCA_013400875.1). Taxonomy (NCBI): domain Eukaryota; kingdom Metazoa; phylum Chordata; class Aves; order Suliformes; family Anhingidae; genus Anhinga; species Anhinga rufa. The sequence goes on along the minus strand of VZTV01103027.1, from coordinate 47,059 downwards.
ATTGTTATTTTATGTCTTATCCAATAAAGGATAAAATAAGTGTTGTTCTGTTTCAGAAAAATACAACAGGCGTGGTAAATGCTTCCAAAACTAACAATTCTTTAGAAAAATAACCGTGTTCTGGGGAGTAGCAGACTTGAGCTCTTTATTAGTCTCATGCTTGCATAATGTGACCACTACTAATTTAATTAGTATTTATTGTGCTGACTGTAGTTATAAAACATATACCATCTTATTTCTTCTTCGTTTTGTATGGCCTTACAGTCCATTAAAAATTCCGTACTTCTGTAAGGTGACTCTCGAGGGTGGTCCTGGGTAGTTGCTGAGAACAAAGCATCACCAGCCTTAGCTCCCGTCGCACGTGCTCCAGGGCAGTGCCGTTACCTTGTCCATACCGCTGGTGCCACAGCTGGTTCCTGCCCGTCTGTTCATAGCTTGCGCCTAGTGCTGCCTCTCTGCTGACTCGACCCACCGTTGCGTATTGTGCACTGGTGTCGGCACAGTTTAGGCAAAGGCTATCCCTGTTCCTATCCTGGAAGATGCTGTTGGAGGTCGTGACATTTGGAGGGTGTCAGTAGTCTAGTGGGAGATCCAGAGCCAGTGGACTTGATCTCATTAGGTAGTATTTTTTTGATTCCTTTATTCATTCATGATGTGTGTGCTGAAATAGCTAACTTACAAGGAAATGCAAATGGGAGAATTGAAGTGGCTCTTTTGCTTCTCCCAAACCAGAAAGTTTCATTTTTGGACAACTGTAATAAAAGCCAAAGAAGCAAAGAACACCAGACCCAAAAAAGGATGCCTGTGGTACTTGCACTTTACATCCAAGTAGGTAATAGCTGGGCAGCTGCCGAGGAGCTCTTCTCTGCTTCTCACACTTACTGTCCTTTTCTGTGTTTTACAAACTGTGCAGAACTAGCAAATAGACTGTCTGAAGCACAAGTGTGTTTTTAAAAACCCAAGGCTGTTTAAAAAGGACCTGTTTGCTTAGGGACTTAGGTGATTTTTGCCTGAAGAACCCCTGTTAATCAATAAAACTACCATATGTAAACAGCAGGTTTTATGCAGTGTTTCTGCAATCTATACTATTGTATAATTAAAGGTTTGGGTTTGTTGAATTTACAGAATTACTATATTAGCTTGCAACAGGGAGGCTTCTGGAGTGGTTTCCAGCATTTGCTGTGGAATTGCACTAGCCTTCCTAATGCTAGAGAGAGCCTGAATTCAAACTGGCACACACGGCCTTAATGAAAGCATTCTTCATTTGGGGGATTTTTTTTTTTCTTTGTGAAAGAGTTTCTGCTTTGCAGTAGCCATCTTTATTTGCAAGGCGTGCATGGTTAGAGGCTTCTCTGTGTCCTCACAAGGGCAGACTCAAAACCGGCCAACTTGCTGATTTAGAGCCTACGGTATTATTACTGTCCCTAGACTCCAGCCAGCATCATGAAACCACAAGAATCAAACAAACAATAGGATTTGTTTGGTAAGAAAGATTTTTCTTAACCCTGAAAGATGTAATTTGTTGCACTTCAGAGATTAATGGGGAACGAGGAGAATTCCACTGCTTTGAGTCCAGTCTCAAGGGAACATATGAACATTTCTCTTTTGTCCTGTGAACCAGGATGGCTTTTTCAGACAAGGCAGACTCAGTTGTTTGGGACAGCTTTACAGACGGGTAAATGCAACTCCATAGTAGTCTTCGCAAGTGGCTTGAAGTTGGTAGCCAAGACATTCCTGTTACCTGAGGATCGCTTTGTCCGTACAATTCATAAAACGAGCTGCGAGACTAGCAGGGAGCCCCCTGTGCTTAATGATGCGCATAGGAACTCGGTGTTCAGCTGAAACCTAGTGGTGCGGGTTTGTGTTGAAGTTCCGTGTGTATCAAGTGTGGTGTGACTTCATCTTCATCTTCTGGAATGAATTTCTGCTTGTCCTGTACTCATCTAGCATATCGGTTAAAAGTTAACATGATGTCTTTCCCAGTGTTGTATACATTTCATAGTGTACTGTAGACTATATAACCCAGAACTGCTTGGAGGATTCCAAAACTACTAGGATATCCTCGTAAAGTTTTGGGTTACATGACATTATTTGAATGTTTCCCAAGCATTTTTCTGAAAACATTCTTTCAAATAAAATAGAAGTAAGCAGATAGTGGGGGTTTTGCGTTAAGTAAAAGAAAGTAGTTTTCCCAGAAGCAAGTGTAGTTTGAAAACTCCCATCTCATTTTATACACAATTAAAGGCAAACATTATTAGGACAAAATGGAACCACAATCTTAGTGAACAGTAGTTCTAGTACAGTTCAAAAAACATATCGTATGTAATTCTCATTGCAACCGAACATTCAAGAAGAATTAAAGCAGCTGCAAGTAAACTGAAAGTTTCAGTGTTTGGCTTCAGTTTTGTCTTTTAAAACCTTCTAATTGCTCCTTTCTTAGTTGTCTAAAATTCATGGAACATGAAGGAAATAGGTGACAATTAGCAATAGCTTTAGTGAGTTGATGCTTCAAAGTATCAACCTTACCAGAGCTTTTCCTCTCTTAAAATGTGGAATTGAAATTTTAAAAACATTTCTATTATATGTGAGGAAAGAAGGGCTGCAGTTGATTTCCTTATTATCGACTGCAGATGAGCAATCACGAGACTGTCAGAGAGATGTTTTTCATTTCTACCAGGGTGACTTTGCCCTTACAGTCTCTGTGTAGACGATTAAGCTGTTAACAGTTTCACTGCCGTATCAGGCATTTAGTGGAGTCTTGCAACTTTTAAGTTGTGCAAAGTCTGAAGATCTTACGACCTACGATACTTTGAAATAATGGTAAAACATTGAAAACAAACCTCTCAGAGCTGTAGAGGAAAAGTCATTGGCAAGGCATGCTCTCTTTCTTATGAAAAACCTCAAAATTTAAGGGTACCAATAAAATCTTTCGAAAATAAAAAGAAAAGAAAGAAAAGCTTGGCATAGGAGTCTGGTGTGGAACCAGTGTTTCTTGGCTGTGTACAAATTCTTTCAAAGAAACATTTGGAAAAGTTCTCTGCAGCATTTTTATTGTGTTTTTCTTCATCAGTTTCGTTGCCAAAATAATTTAATGTGGGCTGAATACTTGCTCTCATTCTCTTTAAGTTTTTTGACATGAGCATCTCGTCTCAAAAAAAAAAAAGGCAACTTTTATCTGTTAGACAATTCAGGCTCTTTATTTGGAGCATAATGGCAGCAACTGTCATGTGCTGTAATCCAGACGGATTTCTGAGGTCTCCAGACCAAGGCTATACATCCTGCGGCCCAGGAATCTTTTTACTGCTTTGCCGGCATAAGCGGAGACAGCTATTCCCTAGTTAGGCAGTGGTGATTAGCGAGGGTGGCACAAGAGATCCTGACTTGGAGATATCCGAGGAACTACAGAATATAGTAAAACCACTTAAATATCAGTGGTTAAAGCAGTTAGTGATTCATATGGCACCAAACCCAGTAATAATTTGGAATTTCTGTTAGGCAAAGGTATATTTTTTAAGAGTAGAAGAGTTGCATTAGTAGAACAGATAATTGTCCGTCTGGCCTAATACCCCAGTCTGGCTGCTTTTAAGCAAGGTGTTAATCTTCCTTTCCTCAATGTACTGTTAATTACCTAACACTGTAGCCATGGTGGGGTTGGAGCGGAGGGGATTTCTTTCTGATCCCAGCTGGTGATCAGCTTATGCCTTGATAAGGATTGATAGCCCCAATAATTCTTATATAAGCTAATAGCAGTTGATACTTACTCCTTTTCATAATGGAAATTATATTTATGTTTTGCAGACATCAACCAGATGAGGTGGAATCTTACAAATATTCCAGCAGCTCTTTGAAATTTGCTAACTAGTTGGTCTCAGTAGTCTAATTGACGCTTCTGCAAGCGCTGTAGATTTGCTTAAACCACAGCTGAACTGATCCTCTCGCATAACAGTAAGTTCTGAATCTTTTCATCCATAATGAATAAAGTCCTATTATGTCTAACAAGATTGACCCCAATCCTCCCACACATGACATGCTGTACACATGTACACATCCATCTGTACAAATTTCGGTAAGTAATATCTCTCTTCACTCTAAAAAGTCTCTAATTTTCTGAGTATACCCAGCTCTGAAATTTTTTGTCGATAATGTGAGCAGGCACCATAAACACGAGCACATCTTATATTTGCTGGCTCAATTCAAGAAGGACACAGAAAAGTTATGATGGCCCTTTGCCAGGCTACAAAGACTCCAGGTGGTTTTTGATAGGTGCTTTCCATTGGTCTAGAAGAGTAGTTGGTAGCTGGGATTAAATATTTTGGATTTCAAGGCTGGGATTTCTTTACAGAAGCAAGCTCTTGGTCTCCCATTCTAATTTACTAATGCTCTCGCTTCCTCCTGTTTTTCAGATTCCTTCCCATCTAGTCTCAGCAGCAGCTGTGACCAAATGGGTATCTTCATTAAGCTCATTTTATAAATCATTTGTGCCGTATCCCTCTCTGAGTACTGAGATGACATTCTGATCACAGTTGTCTGTTCCAGGCAGTATGGCTGGATATGGCATTTTCTTGTGCTAGGATGTGAATGAACAAATGGAATTTAGTTCTGTCTCATTTGTGCTTTCTTCCTCACAGTGCCTTTGGCTGAAGCGTCTGGGCAGTTCCATCTGTATGTTTTGAAAGCCAAAGTCAATGCCTTCCTTATCTCTGAGGGAATGTAAGGTTGGACAAGGCCTCATGTCACTCAAATCTAGCATTGCTCAGACCATGCAAGAGAAAAACAGGTTCAAGATGTTGTTCTGTAGCATTGGCAGCACCCACTTCAATCTTGCCTTAGGTCTTCAAGATCAAAAGAAAGAACTGTCAGTGACAGCCATATCGTAAGTGTCATTACACTTCACAGGCAGGCTTCCAGCTGTCTAAAGGAGATCAAAGATGCAAGAGAGAGAAATCTGGCTGTCCACGTCCTGGAAACTCAACACAACGGAGGCGATGTGGCTGCAGCGTCTGTGAGCCAGCCATGTGGCACTCCTGTGCCTGGCCGTAGAAGTATTCGGTTTAATGTAGCGATGCTACAAACATACCTGGAAAGGAACTGCGTTGTGTGGCACGTATTACTGTGACATTTATTTCCCCAGCAAAGTGGCTGACTGAAGGAGGCTCATGGGGAATACTCATGTTAAAACAGAGACAGAGGAACTCTTGAGAGGAATGAAATGCCAGGACTCGTAGCATGCACCCTCCTAGCTCATGGTAAGCACCAAGTAAAACATATTTGCTTAAACCATGCTCTAGATGATAAAGAGATTTACACTAGGGGATGGTTTTTAGGTTGTTTGTTTGTTTGTTTGAAGTTGACATTTGTAATGAAATGAGACCGTCCCTATTGACATTTACCATGCCTCACCTGCAGGCAATAACTTCTTAGCATGTCCTCATGGAGTTCCTTATAAATATGCAGTAATCCCTCCAGACTTCTGTCTGTAAATCTCATGTATCTCATTCTTAATCAGGTGTTTATTTCTTTCTTGTAAATAGTTGCAAATGGACCTGATTTTCATTGCTGTGAAAGTCAACAAACTCTTCTGACAGGCATTGGTTGGCTTTCTGATGGCAAACAACAGTTACCATGTCTCACACCTACTCTTCATTTTCTATAGGTCGCTTTCATATATGGCAAACTGAATCCCAGAAGCCCGATCCGAACTGTAGCAGGATTTCCATCAGGTCCCAAGTCCATATCGTATTCTTTTCTTTCTCTGCTTCTGGTGAAACCGATGTTCAGCAGGAACCATGAAACCTGTTGTGCATTGGTACCTTGGCTGTATGTAGAAGTCTCTAGCACTGCATGCGGCCACCCGGATGGGAAGTGATGAGCACTTTTTCCTGGCAGTATTTCACCCACTCCGCTACCTGCTGGTAACAAACTGCATGGCTACTTCAGTTGTTGCCAGTATGATGCCAGTGAAATGACATAAACTTAAGCGTTAGCTGACATAGTCGGATGCTTTTAATATCTGCAAAATACTCCACTCTTAAATGCATTAAACTCAAAATGGGCCCCAGTACTGTTTGTACCTAGTTTTTTCAGTCCTTTCCTTTCCCTTCTATCTCTTCAGATAAGAACAGCAGGGGAGGCCTTTAATTTTCCACCTCAGAACTGGAGATGGGATAAAATGTAAACTGCTTTGCCTTTTTCCAGCATGTGTTGCATTCACAGACCACGAAGAAGTCTGTGTTCTACCAGGGCCATGGTGACCACTGCCAGATTTTGACTTGATGGACCAATTTTCATTTTCAGGGATTTCCACCTCTGCCCGTGCTCAGCAACCACTTCTCCAGTGCAGTTGTTAGGGCTGGAACACAGCAGGGAAGGGAGACTTCTCAGCGCTTTGGGAGAGGAAGTAGAAATCTGCTGAAAGCAAAGATGGGGGAGTCCGAGGATGACCTCTCCCTCCACTCTCTGTTTGAGAAGGGGAAGATGTTCTTTGGCAATTAAACAGGATGAAAACTGCTGTTTTCTCTCGCCCTACGTCAGCAATCTCCCACCCTCTTTAATAAAATGTATGGCTGTTCTAAGCCCTATTTAAAATAAAAACCAAAGCTTCCTGAACTTAGTGCCCTCCAAAAAGTCGAGGCAACCAGAAGGTCGAGGTTTGTTGGGAATGTGACCTGTAGACAGTAGAGTCAGCTGTAACGGAATAGGATGTTCTTCTTTCACTGTGAGTGGAGCCATGCTTTTCAGTGTGCTGCCTTCAAACCTCAGGCGGTCCTTGTCCCACCTAATAGGCGGTGCGCAAACTTCACGTTTGGGGAACAACTCTTGCTTACAAAACCAAGTTAGGCTGCCTCTGAATAGCAGTATTTAGCAGTTCGGGTCACTGCTAAGTGAATATTGGATCAAATGATTTGGGGATTGTTATGTATTTTGTTATTTGCATGATTGGAAGCTTGCCCTCGTGAAAACTCGAGGCAACCTTTTTGGATTGTGTAACGCTCTGTGAAACTTTTACAGATATGGCCAAGGCCGGAGATAAGGCAAGTGTTTTGTCTGGGTTTTTGTTTGTTTTTGTTGCTGTTGGGGTTGGTTTTGGTATTTTTTTTGTTTGTTTGTTTTGTTTTGTTTTTTTTTAAAGATTTAATTCTCATTTAGGAGTCTGTTAGGAAGCTTTGATCCTTTTTTTAGTTAGAGGCCATATTTCTGTTCTGTTTCATGGTATTTCTCAGCATATTCACTTGACTGGGGCACATGGAGGAAGTTCTGCACGGCAGCTAAAGAGACAGACTGCCAGAAACTATACCTGTGTATCTTATTTCTGGTCTGTGCCCATATAGGATGGGCACATACTAATAGTAGGTACTATGGGGCTGGTCTGTGTTTCTTCATATTGATTGCTCTCAGGTATACAGGAAAAATGCCTCTTGTCATTTTATAAAGAGTAATTTCCTTCTCAGCCTTCAGCTATAAAAAAATGCAGGCTTCTTTCATGCAAACTACTTGTATATTTAGGCAGATTGATGCATCTATTTATCCTGAGACTGACACCAACATGAGGTAAAACATTCAAAGGTTACAGCAAATCATGCCTTTCTCCTTCTCAGGTTTAGATGAACGACTCTCTATCGCTTGTTCAACTGCAAGCATAAGTGTTTAATTTGCAAGGACTGGCAGTATACAAAGAAAAAGTACCATTTGTTTTATGTGGAAACTTAACTGCTCTTAGAATCAGCTATAGTAAAGCTGGAAAATATGATAATGATATTTTCATAACACAGTTAAAACTGGGCCAGCCTAGGTGGCACCACGCTTTCATGCACAGTGCCGAGAAGCACCCATGGCCAAATTGTACGGAGCCTGATCTTGCTGGGAGGAAAATCGGGGCAGAGCTAATTCCAGTTCTGTTAATATGTCTATAGGCTATCCACACACACCGGCACTGGGGCAAAGAGTGCCTTTTATTTGTGATCAGTCACAAAGCTAGAACAGAGCTGTGAACTGGTGAGGATGTCCAAAAGGGTTTCAAGACCAAAGGGAGATAAGACAGGTCACTTTTTGACAATCACACTCACGTTATATCCATAAGGGGGTTATGGAGTTCATTTACAAGTTAATACAAATATTTTGTTTCTCTGCTACTTTAGAAATTCGCCGTAGTTACTCACAAAGTGAATTACTAATTTCCCATAAAGCCACAGAGTGGCATTTGGAGACTTGGCATATTCGTGTTCCTTACACGAAGCAAAGTCCCAACAAAGGGGGCGGGAGTTTTGTCGGAGGACTACAGAAGGGAGGCGTTGTCCACCCAAGTCCAAAGCAGCCAACAGACGGATACTCGTGGACAAAGCTGCACAGCAGTCAGTGTAGCAAACTCTACACCAGCAGGAATCTTTGACCCCTAATGATGTTATTACTGCCTTTGCTGGCATATGAAGCATATGCTTAGCATAGTCTCCGTCTCCTCTCCCTATAAGCGAAGTCTTTGGGTTTTTGCTAGGCTTGGGAGAGATTTCTACACAGCAGTCTCTTTAATTGTATTTTATTTGGACTGGGTAACCAGAAGGGGGCTTGCTTCTGAGTACAGAGAGCCATGCTACAGAGCGACATGTTAGCTTCCAGCGTCTACAAACATGTTGCTTGTCTTTGCTAAAACCACATCCCCAGCTACTCACTAGAAGGCCCTTTTTATCAAACGGATCACAAACATATGAGCTGTCAACAATCCTGCTTCTCGCTAACGTTCTTCCTACCGGCCCGGGAGAACCAGGAGCTGGAATGGCAGAACAAATATGGACACAAGAGTTGTCTACGCCTCACTTGCCTGCGCTGCTATTGTTCTCAGACCCAGTACCTCCTCATAGCCTTAGAATATTTTACGAAGGTGCTCTCTGAAACATAGCCATCACGTGGCCTCTGTGGCGAACTGTATGGGGTTGAATAAACAAAGACGTGGCCAAAAGATTTGCAAAATTCTACAGGGCTGGAAGTTTTTATATTCTTTTCTGTTTTGTTGTGATTGCCATTTTCGGTGAGCTGTGAAGCAGATAGTAACTATCTTTAAAGCTTTACTTCTATGGAACATTATAGTTAGTGCTTTCGGTTGTCTTCTATTTGCCTTTTGTGGGAGGTTGAAAAGCATTTTCTAGTGCTTGTAGTAGACTAGATGTCCTCTGAGGTGTCCTTTGGAGGTTTCTCCTTGTTGCACAAGATGATCAAATTAGACATTACTTGTTCATAGAATGGGATAGTGAAGAAAGAATCCCAGAGAGGATTTTGAGTCTTCCTGCGTACTCATGCCAGAGGCCAGGGGCAGGTGATATAGCTGTAGATGACTCTGTGGGGCGGGTAGGCTGGCCTTGTTATTTTTTCATATCTCATTAAAACCCTTGTGTTTTTATCACGTAAACCTTGTGGCTGAATTTAAATTGACCAGAGCTCCCCGTGAAGAGACTAGCATTTGAAGCGGAGTGGGGGAAATAAGTTCCTAGAAGTGGGATGTTGGCAGTACAGTATCCACGCGGGATGGAAGCTGCAGACTCCTTGCCTCCTGTTCTTCGAAGGCAGCACTTAGTTAGGACCCAGCTGCCACTGTCTAATGGGCCGTTGAGACTAAGTTAAAGGATCTGCTGAAAGGTATGTGACTTGTATGGATAGCTGCTGCAACGGGGTGCAGCATCCCTGTACACGAGAAAAAGACCTCATTTATCTCACTGAAACCGTTGCAGCTTCCACCATCTGTAAGACAGTGAGTGTCTTGCCAAAAGCAGCTGCTGAAGGGAAAGCAATGGTGATGACAGAATAGGGAATAAGCTTGTCGGGGCCACTGGCTCCGGTATGAAATGGCAACTGTAGTGGATGCTCTTGTTCCTGTAACTGCCTATAAAGCTACCTTGATAGCCATGTCATTTTCTTTGGTCCTCGTAAAGGAGTTTGTAAAGTAAGTTTACAATATCATCCTCCCTAAAAAATGGCATTACCTCAGTTTATAACATTTTTCCTTATGGATTCTCAATTTGAGAAGGCTTTTAGCATTCAGAGAAATTGATAACCTTCCCTGCATATGGTCATCACCAGAGCAAATTTAGTAGGAAATTAGATCCTTAGGATAAGGGTTTTTTGTAGAATGGTATTCAAACCTGGCAGAATCTTAGTCATTATTTAATTTGTCAAGGTTTTATAATTTCTACAGAGCTTTATTAAATCCCATTCACTACATCTTGCTTTTATTCCTCTTAGACTACATAGGTCTCTTCAAAAGGTTTCTGGTCCTACTGTGCGTTTATAATGATAAAAATAAGTTGATCTCTTAGGACCGTTGGATTAACATGATGTTGTTGCTGGCGTTTAAAGGCAACAGAATATGACAAAACAATCTGATCTTTCAAAGTTTAAGCAACACATTTTCAGATTTTTAGCCTGATTTTTTCTGCACGTTTTATTCAGATCCATCTACGTTTTACTATTAATAAGAAGTATGATTTGAAAAAAAAGTTTGAAAATAATTGTGAGAAACAGCTGGAGCAACTTTGATTAACCAGCTGTAAGCATATTTCTGTAAAGCCGAAAATCACAAACCTAAGATTCTTCCGTGCTTCCTTACTAGAAAAAGACCAATTTTAATGATTCTCTAAGTCACGATGGACTACGTGTCGAAAGGGGTGCCTGCGTTATGAGCTCTCTGACTGCAGCACCTCTGGGCTGCATCCCATGGAGCATAGTGACCAGGTACAGCCAGAACAGTGCTGCTGTTTCACCTGAGTGAAAAACAGGGTTTCGGTTTGTGCCTTGTGGCCAGTGTGCTGCCGGGGAACTTTCTGCTACCACAGAATATTAAAAAGTCTCAAAGTGAGCCTGGCAGGGCAGGCAAGGACCAGCTTTAGACTTCTGAGAACAAACACGGTACCTTCAGTAATTTTTACTAGGCATTGTTGCATCTTCTGTCAGAAGGTAGAGCGGCTTCAGCAGCAGTGGGGGTGCTTAGGCATTGACTCAGCTCTGCCTTAGAGGAAGAAGCTACTTCTTCCATTTTTCCATTTTTCATTTTTGCATGTTTTCTTAGGATTTACACATCAGCTGCACTAGATAGACCCGAAATATCTAATGCCAGATGAGTGAGAGCAGAGTGTCTGTCCCTTTACGTTTGCATGTTTTGGCGATGGGCAAACTTTAAAACATGTGGGCTTAGTTTGGCTTTGGACCTGGTTCCCTGCAATTTGGCTGCGTGAGCAGCATGGCGTGAATTGAAATACCTAAGAATCTGCCTTCAGTGCGTTTGTGACAGGTTGTGACGCTCTGCTGAGTTGTTTGTGCAGTGCTGTGAATCTTAATGTCATCTTCAGGAAGCACTTCAAAGCTGCTGTTCTACGTTGCTGACCAAGGAACGGCTCAGGAAAAGGAGAAGCAGAATTTTTAGCAAGGAGAATTTTAACAAGTTCATAATGATTCAGGTTAATCCGTCCAATGGTCCCTCTTGCTGCTGGGGAGTCTTTGCTATAAGCAGCTTATGTAGAACAGAACAGTGTTGCCTGGAGGTTAAAACATACCCAGAAGACATGAGATTTTTAGGTGACTTCATGAAAAACCATAAAGAGCTAGGTTTTTTGAGTTTTTTTTAAATGCATTACAGCCATCTGCATCCTCCCCAGCAATGACAGTGGAACATTCCTTTAGCTATTACATGAGGCAGAATCTCCTTTCAAAAGTGTTAGAATGTGCAGTTGGTCCAGACATCTGAACTGCTGGAAAAAAAAAAGCAGGGGTGTTGCGCAATGTTTATTATTCTTTTTTATTTAATTTTTTTTTAATCGAAATGCTCTGGATTTGTGGGGTCAAAAGCATCTGGACTCTCTGCAATGAGCAGATAATTTGTAATTAATGAAAGAGATTAATGCAGATACCAGTAGAATGAAAACACTGACCCAAATGTTTTGATGTAGATGACAAGAACACTTTACAGCCCATATAAAGCTCTTGTGAAATATTGCAGTAAAAATCCTTTCCGTTGTGCTCCTGGACTGTGCCAGCAATCAATGGGTTGATAGAATATAATATGTTAACATAGTGAAATCGAGTTGTTAGAACAGGATTAAAGATACTCTGGCTTGAAGACTGAAGCATTCTGCTTTGGTTTTTTGATCATCGGACGGACAGTTCCAGGATTTCAGGGTTAATTCTAAATGCCATATTTTGCCACTATTCATTGATGGTTGCAAATAGCTATGTGTTTTAAAAAAAAAAGGGAACAAAAGAGGTTTCAGGTATCACAGCCTATTCCAGAAAAGCCTGCCAAGTCTCCAGAAAACTGAACTTAGTAACTGAAACTATTAAAATCATAAAGTTTTATAGAATTTTCATTTTATTATGCTTTCATCCTAAGGTATTTAATAGAAGACGTTACACAAAGGATGTCATACGCTCTTCAGGCTTTATCTGCAAGGTCACTGTTGGTATGACTAACAGCACTTTTTGCCGCAGATCCCACTGTAGGGGCGCAGCCCTCTGACACATGCACTGTGCGACTCGGGAATCTGATGTGCACCAGGTCTGCGCCACCATGTCTTCTCGCTCGCCGCTATGTCAGGAAACTCCTCTGCTCTCACAGCGTTGCTCTTCATCGTACAAAATCGTACAAAATTTGGCGGAGGGTACCAAATGAATAAACCAGCTTCTTGTGGGACTGCAGATGGAGTGTGCCACACATTTTTTTAATAGTAGTTAAACAAAAGGAATGAAATAGTTTTTCAGAACGTTACTCTTAGTCTTACTGCTAGGGCTTCAGTTAATGCTTTCCTTTTCTGGAAGAAGAGTGTGGGACACGAAAGGAAATGGTGTCCTTAGGCAGAGTAAATTTTACCCATTAGCAGTTATCTCTGAAAGTTAAGGGTAAAGAAATAGGCGTTAGCCCATAACAAATCCAAAAGCAGTAGTGTAATAAAATGAGGGGCAAGCTGGGTGATCAGAGCATTGCACAGAGACTCCAGGTTTTTGGATTCTCTTCTCTCTTGCGCTAGGTCAGCTAGACCAAAGCCTTTCCCTACTGCGTATCCATGTGAGAAGAGCTGGGAGGATACTGAGCTGGGTTGAAGCGTAAGCTCTCCTGGGCCTTAGTTTTATTGATAGACCTTTCTGTCCTACTCAGCTGCGTGGGAGAAGTTGGTTATTGCTCCCTTCCAGTGCAGAGACAAGTGTTTCTGTGACAGACTGCGTCATAAAAGCAGAGAGGAGGGAATCTGGTAGCGGACATCCAGTTCCCGGCAGCACCGTGCGAATACAGCTATATATCTCCCGAGGCAAAAATGGCATTGGCCTGTTTGTTCTGGGCAACCCTCGGTATCGCTATGACCATGTAAATATTTGGGAGCGTTGCTCGTAAGCGAGTATTGGCATCACCATGTCTGCTTGTTCCCGTCTCCACTCATCTTCTCATAGTTCATGGAAAATATTTCAGGCGGATCAGGTTTAACTTGCGGTTGCCCAGTAGCTGGGTCGATGCTGTGGAGAGGCTGCAAAGGGAGAGGATCTGAGCAATATTAATGGGGGTCGCTTAATCTGGCTCATCTAAAAATGAAAGCAGAGCCACGCGTTGCACCATACTACGCTATGCTGTATCCAACTTCTGCACAAGCAATTTGAAAGCGATGTTCTTCATTAGCCCTAGGATTGTGGCGTGGTATGATTTTTTTTCCTGTTTCCCAAGTGCCACTGTCTAAACAGTCTGGTCGACTCTGCAGCTGTGGCACGCTGTAGCTTTTCCTTGCAGTGATGAGTGCCTCAAGCGAGGGGGGACTTGTGCTTACAACTCCGGGCAACCCTGAAAATGTGGAACTTGTTCCCCCTGGAGCTAGGAAATGTGGATGGACTCCTCTTTTTTTTTTTTTTTTACAGTGGAAAAGCATGAAATCATAGCCACATTGGCTAGAGTTATTATTCATTTAACAGTTAAACTTCCATTATGTTTTACTGTTTGCTACATGCCATTTTTATGTGCCTCAGTTTTATGTATTTTGCAGTTAACTGTTTGAAAGGAGAAAGAAGTGATTTACCAGGACTGCGCCTTTCTCGCCACTAACTCTGTGCTTTTCTTGTTGCTAGGATGGTATTTGTTTCGGATTGCATGTGGGCATACTGGAAAATGTAAATGTGTTAAGTTTTACTGTCTCGTCGTTCATAAGAGACTTCTAGGAAAAAAAAAAAAAGACTTTACATAGGTTGTGATAAAGCATCCCTACCTGTGGGTATAACCATAGCTATAAGTACTGTTACTTGTTGGTATGGAAGACGAATTGCTGAGAGTGATGTTGTGTCTCACAGTTAATGTTCAAAAATGCTCAAGGCATGGTGTTTGCTTTTTAAATTAGTAACTTTTATGTGTTAGTTTGGAAAACTAAAAAAAAAAAAAAAGCTGATACTTGTCATTGTTTGAAATCAATAGCAGCCTTTCTGTTAAGTTAATTAACCTTGGCCTATGCCCATTGTCTCCTATGTATTAATCTGAAAAAGTTTCCTTAATCACGTTTGCTTTGGCTTAACTGGAAAATTTGTTCTTTTTTGCAGTAGTTGTGTGCTGTGTGGTGAAGTTCTTCTCTGAGAAACCCCTTTTCTGAAAGAAGCTCCATAAAAGCAGGCGGGTGTGGCACCATTGCCATGAACATTAGCCTGAGTCTGCCGGTTGAACGCGAGCTCCCACTAAGGTAAGTGGATTCTCCTTACAGGAACCGATGGCCCATCTGGTAGGGGCCCTCATTTGAAATTCATAGCAGTGGCTTTTAGTTAGGTAAATTAAGACTGCCTGAGGGACAGTGCCAAGGGGGGAAAAGGCATGGGGTACTTCTTCCTCAGCCCATCCATGCAGGTGGCAAACATGGTGTGGATGGCTTTGTTCCCAGAACGCCCCAAACACCTGGAAGAGGAGACGGGTTTATGCGGTGGCTACTCTGCAAGTAACAGAGGGAGAATGTCTGGGTGGTGGCCACGGGCTTCCCTGCTCAGGCACCAGTGTGATGCTGTAAGCAGAAGGAGGTAGAGAAGTCTGCCTGAGGTGTGGGTGAAATATCTAGTGTTGTATACCTCCCCAGGGACTGGATAGGGACTTAAGGAGAGGTTATTAGAGGTACTTAAGACAGCTTTCGCTGGAATAACACAACTTAGCAAGTCAGAAAATGGGACTATATGCACACTACCATAATATGGTCACAGCTGATAGAGTCCAGTGTATTGATCTGATTGCTATACATACAGTTACAGCGCTTAAATAAGATGCTTGCAACAGGGACCTAAAGCCACAAGCTACCGAGGCTGCAGTTAATTCCAGAGTCCTAGAACTGACACTTGTCTTGCACTTGCACAGCTTTTATCTGGTGAAACTGTAACCAGACTGACCTCTTCTTACTTAACATATGCTCCATGGGTATTATTTTACATATTTAAAATTATTTTGAAAAAGATGGTGGAAAATGATTGGAAAAAGATGGCTTGATTTGCTGTCTTGCTTCCTCTCTGTGAAGCTTGTTTTGCTCCTGTGATGAGTCTGCCTGCTGGGCTATTACAATGAAATCATACCGTAATCACACAGTTTTTTAGGAGCAGCAACTTATTTTTAGATCTCTGTTTTTGAGATTCCAGTTTGGGAGTTACCCTGAAGGTTTCCAGCTTTTGATGGTGTTTCCCCAGTTGAAATAGGGACATGGTGCCCCTAAAAATTGGGCCAATTCAAATTCACACTGATAAATTACATGCAAAAATAAACAGAAGGCATTTTATTAGAGCCTGCATTATAATGTTCATTGACCTCCGTGACAGTTCACAATAAGGGAGTCCCAGAATAGAGTGAGCTGAACGTGAGCCAAGCAATGCATGCCCACAGCAGAGAAGGGCCAGCAGTATCCTGGGCTGTATTAGGAGAAGCATCACCAGCAGGTTGAGGGAGGTGATCCTTCCCACCTACTCGGCCCTGGTGAGACGTGCCTGGGTGTTGTTTCCTGTCCTGGGGTCTCCGGTACGAGAGGGACATGGACATACTGGAAAGGCTCCATCCACAGAGATGATGGTCTGGAGCATCTGTCAGATGAGGAGAGACTGAGAGAGCTGGGACTATTCACCCTAGAGAAGAGAAGGCTCAGGAGGGTCCTATCATTACATGTAAGTACCTGATGGGGTAAGTAAAGAAGATGGAGCTCTTCTCAGCGGTGCCTGGAGACAGGACATGGGGCAATGGCACGAATTGAAATACAGGAAATTATGTTTAAACGTAAGAAAAAAAATATATTGTGAGAGTGGTTGAGCACTCTCACAACAGGTTGCTTAAAGAGTTATGGAGTGTCCATTGTCAGAGATAATTCAAAACCAAACAGGACGCAGTCCTGAGCAACATGCTCTAGTTGACCCTGCTTTGAGCAGAGGGGTTGGAATGGATCATCCCCACCGGTCCCTTCCAACCCCAGTGACTCTGATTCTCTTTGTCAGAATCTGGCTTTGGCAGCGCTGTGTCCATCTGATGTTAATGAAGGTTTTGTGGTTGGAGATTTTAGCTGTTCTTTAAAGTGTTTTGCGTAACGAATATTTTGTAAAGTACAATATACGTTGCAATGCTATTCTAGTGGGTTTTGGTGTTAGATTTCCATTTGTGTCTGCGTTTTTTTTGTGTTTGATTGGTTTGGGGTTTTTTACATCAGTGTCCCTACCATAAGTTAAATTGAAATTAGTAGAAACTAGGCTTTCAAAAAATGTTTGACACAGCTTGTTATAAGGCCTGTCTTGGAATTATCTGTCTTTTAGTAACAATTGTACCTCATAAATTATTTGGGGTTCAGTCTCTGAAAAGAGAAAGCGGAGATGGCAGAATATTTTTTTTTTTCCATTAAATGGCTAGCAGACTGATCCTCCTTGCCCAGAAGTCAAGAAAGTATTTGGGGTTCCAGCAATACTTTCTCGTTAAACACCTAACAGTCTAAATAGCTTTTGAATAAATAGGGAGTGCAACATTTGGCTAAAAGGTAAGGAAGAGCCCAGAAAATAAAACATGTGTCTGGGCTTAAACTTTCCAAATATGCAAGGGTTGCAGTTATGGCCATCTCTGCTGTGAAGGAGCATTTCAAGAATGTAGGGGTTTATCAGGGTTGGTTTCATTGCTGATGCACGCAGAGCTCGAATTTCAGCTCTGAGTTGGCAATGCCTGGTCAAGACTCAGTGTTTCATCTGCTAGAATGACCTCACCACTGTAGTAACGCTGCTGAAATAGAAACGCAAGATATGTTTCTGAAGCTGAGCGGGTTTGCAGAGCCCTCTCGCCTGGAGCTGCCGCAGAGGACGAGGACCAAGCCTGCTAGAGGAAAGGAGCGGTGCTTGCAGTGCCAGCGGGAGATGGGGCGCTTCGCTGAAGGGTTTAGGTGACGATGGTGTAAAGCAGGGAGTCCGGCCCATCATTCTTTGGGACGTGGTATGTGACCCGAGGAGCGGCATAGTGTGCCTCTTGTGTAGTGGCAGTAACACCCTCTGCCAGTTAAGAGTCTTCCAGAGTTGCAGAGGTGGCTCGTAGGTGCCCAGCTCTCGGTGATGGTCGCTGGGGTTTAGTTGTTTCATTTTCCGTAACTGCTTAGAAAATTGCAGTCTGAGAAGTCTGACTCTGAATTCCAAAATGACTGCGCGTATTGTAACTGCGTTATTTTAAAATATTCCCTGTCAAGAAAAAAAAGCATGGCCCACCACCTTCCCTTTGCGCTTTTAGACAGAGTTGGTGCGAAACTGAAACTTCACACTGGATGATACCTACAGTCTCCAGTTCGGGACAGTCCTAAACCATGGTGCAGAAAAATCCGGAGGAGACTATGAGTGTCCTGGAGCACCATTAAGTAACATTATTCTAAGGGCAAGCGGTCAATCGGTCGTTCATGGACTGGGAACAAAGGGAGGGAGCGGGAAGTTGGGCAGTTTTGATTTAAATGTCAGGTTGTTTTGAAACATAGTCTGTGCAGTATGTAGGTCAGTGCTAAAGGGATAGACTGTATCTGCAAAGGTGCTGAGAGTGATTAATTTCCCTGGACAGAGTTCTAGGGGTTTGGGTTTTTTTTCTTTTTTCAGTGTGCGCTCAAGTAAAGCTGCACATTCTCATTCATGATGGGCTCAGGTTTCCGACCGTCTGCCCAAAGGGGAAATTTATCCTGGCAACTGCTGAAAGGGGAACTCTTGTGGATTGGCACCGGTTTGTGCATAAAAAAAAAATAATTTTTTTTTGCCGCGTTTAGGGTAGCTTTTCAAGGATGGTTTATTTACATTTCCTTCTGTGTTCTCTAACCATTTGCATCAGCGAGAGTTGATATTTGTGTTCTTTCTAGCAGCTGCCAAGCACCACGTAAGATGCGTATTAGCCTCCTTTCACTGCCATGAGGAAGCAATACCTGTATTCCTGTGGAAAACTGCTCCCGCCGTGCTAGCCGAGCGCCTGCTTCTGTGTGGATAGACTGACTAACTGGTTAGTTTGAAGGGACCTGTTGCTTGACAGAGACAATTTTTTACTGGTCAGTCAAATTCGTGCTGGTGATTTTGTTACTTATAGCTGCGAAATCATGTGGGAGGGATGTGAGTTGAGAAGCTTGGGCCCCATCTTGTCTGAAGCACAAGGGATGGATCGCGTAAAACCTCTGTGGCGGTCCTGACCAGAGGAAAGATGGGTAGCTGTGTCAAGTTTTTACAGTCATTAGCTCTTTATACGATGCCTGGCCTAGCTAGAGTCTGTATTGCCAAACAACAGATGCTAGTGGTGTAGTATTATTTTAAAGATAATAAAAGCTAGCCTAGTAGAGTATTTAGGGAAGACTTAACAAAATCTCAGTAACAGTCCTTTATATGAGCATGAGCCTTGTTTCCCTCCTCTCCCTTGATCCCAAGCAGTCTGGACTTCTGTCAGGGCCTTGCAGCCTCAAACAAAACATTTAAAACTTGGCTGATAGGACATTTTAAATGACAGTAGAACAAAGTCTGCAAAAATCATCTGATATTCTAAAGTATTAATTTTAAATAGTAATTTATTACTTATTTTCTGCTACTTTCTTTGGTGCTCGTATACGCAGGAATAGATTTTTAAAACAGATTCTGTAATTGTTATGCAATCCATCTTCTCATGCTTTACAGATTAATAGTGATCCTCAAGTTGTAACGAAGGAACACATCTTGAGGGCCTGGGTTTCTACTGTGAGGTAACGGATAACAAGGCCTGCGTTAGCTCCTAGTCATTCTTTCCTATGTTGTCAAATATGCAGAGTCCCTGATAGATGAGAAGCAGGTGGAGGGATTGTGCACAGAGAAGGCACTGGATGTTTTCTATGCAGTATGCTGCAAAGATCGCTTAAAGGTGGCTTTGCTCAATAATTATGTCAGCCATATTTTCTAGCGCAATTTGCCAAGTTCCTCCAAACACTTCTCCTGGTACATGCATGCATAGCTTGTATGCACTACGTATCTTCAGAGTACAACTTCATAATTTAAAAGAAGGCTTGCAGAAGGTGCTATTTACCTAGTGAAATGTGTTTTTCTGGAATCCTGATGGACTGATTTATTGCTTCTGCAGTTTTTTCTGGAAGCTGCCACATCGTGGAACTGTGCCTTCTGGGTCAGAGATGAAAGGAGCTGGCCGGTAACTCTGTGGAACTGAAACAATTTTTTCCGAAGGTACAGTAAAATTCTAGCCGTTGTGTTGAAATGCACTGTTTGCCTGGTCAGTAAAGACTACTAATTCATATTTTTGCAGCAAAGAGAATACTTGGATTCTTTGTTGCAGGACATATTTGGTTGCTGCTGGATTTTTGAGGAGTCTGAGTCAAAAAATTCATTTTGACCTCTTTTTCATGAATCGTGGAAAAAAAAAACCATGGTCTGGGATTCTGCCTATATATAAGCATGCACTAAAGAGCTTGGGTGTATAAGTTTGTCCAAAATTTGTTCGGGGGCTAGTCAAAACTGACAAATTATTCAGCACGGGAGACTGGCTATATGGTTGCTTTTGGACGGCTGGAATTATAGAAGAAAAATAATGCAGATGCCTTAACATGATGTCACCTCTGAAGTTTGTGAATATAATTAGAAATCCCTTCGGTAAGCTGAATATTCCACAGAAGTATAAGCATTAGCACATCAAATCAATGGCTTTCCTACTGCAGTATGAGTATTTCATTACTATAATGCTCAGTGTTGAAATCACTCCCAGAGCTCGCAGTCTTGAATAGGTGAGGGAAGTAAACAGGGGAAGGAAGTGCAATGAAAGTAATTTCTCTGTGGTATCAGTTTAGGAGATGATTTAGCTTCACATTCCACTGCAGTACTTGTTACCTCTAGTAATATTTTTAGCTTGGCTCAGCAAGTGGCAGGCACTGCCCTAGGGAGGGGGAAACGTTGCAGAAAGCTTCCGCTGCAGTTGAATGTAGTCTGCTGGACTTTGCTTAAGCAAAAAGCAGGCATGCTAGTTTTTTTTAGGGATGCTAGTAAGAGCATAGGCAGAGAAGAAAGAAAATTTGCCAAGTAAGAAACCATTGTGGACCATGAGCAAATCAATAAATCGTTGTCCTGTACAGGTGTATTTATTGCTACTTATAAAGATCTGAGGCTGTTCTGCTCTCGCATTGTAAAGTGAACCAACACAGAAGTACCAGTGGAACGTGTGTTCAGAAGTGTGCAAGAGTTTAAAATTCTCTTCTGTGTATTTACTACACTGAAATATATGCATTTTTAAAAATCGGCCACCTTCCCACGGGTGTTTCCATCTTTTCAGTTCCAGTCAGTCCCATATTTTCTTACAGGGGAAGAGTACAAACAAAACTGCTCAGATAGTAACAACGTCTCTTAGTGGTGCTCCTTAGCTACAAAACACGGGCTAAACTGCCCGTTTGAGCTGTGGATCGGTAAGTCAGTTCTGGTCCTATCAGTGCTCTGTGCATGTGACCATAAAAGATTTTTTTTATGTCTGTTAGTTTGTCCACTGAGTTAACTTTGCAATTCTAAAAGCAAGGCCGATTGTTTCTGAGTTTCTCTTATCTTTTTAAGCTATTTGGTAGACATCTTTTTCACTGACATGGTTTTGGTAATTATGTTATTTTGGTAATTATCTTTACCTAATTTTGCATATAGGGAGTGTATAATTAAGAATAATGGACCTTAAACATATTTCCTCCAGAATTCAGATACCTAAAAATATTTTGTGATAAATATTCTTATATTCTGTTGTCCTTGTCGTCTTAAAGTATTATGAAAAATACAGGAAAACCAAAATGAAGTCCTAGATTAAAAATCCTAGGAGTCCGCCCATGTGATTTGTATTATTGAACCAGTCTTCCTTGTCACAGATTTAGAGCTGTGGTACTGAGACAGTGGCCTCTCTCGGAGTGCTTTATGCTTGTGCTTTTTCCTGGGATGTGCTGTTTAAAATCCCAGCCCTGTTCAAAGCCTCGCACCCTTCTGGTAGCTCAACAGGCAGAGGGAGGGAAGGCAGGCGTCAGCAGGGCCAAAGTTGCTACGCATGCACTCTGACGTTGGAAGGCTCCTTATCCTTGGACTAATGTGTCTAGGAGCGGTAAAGAAAAAGCGTAAGGACAGGTTAGCATCAGGAAGCGTGTTCTTCCTTTCTTAGGATTTGCAGCTTTGCAGCGTTTTGGTTTGTAAACCAAAACAAGCAAAAAAAAAGCAGTTATTAATTACTAGGAAGTGAAGCAATCAAATGCAGTATGTGATCTAAGGCTTAGTTGTGGGCAGGAAATTTTTTCTTCCTGAAGAGATTATTTCTGTGTCCACTGCAATGGAGCTTTTAATGGGGACAACTCCAGAAATGCGACATCGGACACTGAAAGCTTAGAAAACATTGCAGTTCTGACACGCAGTTGAACAGACGCTAGTTCTAATAAAATGTAAATAGGCTGGAAATCTTAATAAAATCAAGTTGAGATACTGATTCCAGTGTTTAAATGGCAGCATTTGTAAGATTCAAATGAAAGGAAGAGGGGAAAAAAGCACTGGTTCTCCTGTCTCCCTTCCCTGAGCAGTTCTTGGGCATCTTGCCTAGGTGTCATCTGTCCAAGGAGTCACGCTCTGCCTTTCAGGCAATTTGTGAGAGCAGAAAGTGTGGTCAACTTCCAGAAGGTTTTGGGGTACATACTACAAGGTCACCAGTCCTGAACTACACCTGTGCCGCAAGCAGGAGTGCGATGGGAGTGCTGGAGGCACGGCGGTGAAGTCTGTGTCTTCGTTGCTGGGGTTGTCTGCGCTGGCTACGAGTGTGAGAGCAAACAGTGGAGTTTGCTCTCCTTTCAGCGATCCTGTCTTCAGGTGCATGCTTTTAAATTTCTGTGGGACAGCTGAAGAAAAATAAAATAAAATTTCCATGTTCCACTGTCCCATGTTTCTTAAAGACTTGGGGAAAGACCTGAAGTCAGATAATCTCTCTGCAGTTTGCCAAACCAGCATTACGGAGTGGCGTTTTCAAGAGCTTTAAGCATCCATAGTTCATTCCAGGATTTTGAAATGGATGTATGTGGGACAGCTAAATTAAGATTCAGGCTTTAGAAAATGAGTTGTGGTAGCCCTTATCTTCCAGGGCAGTGTCCACTGCAACATCTTGAAACCAAAGCTCTTGAAAACCCTTATATTTGACAAGGATTCTAAGTAAGGGTCGAGCATTTTGGGGACGGTTGCAGGAACTAAACTCAAACTGCAGGAGAGCATGTCTCAAAAAGAAAGCAACAGCAATGCCTTTGAAGCAGTACATTTCAAATACAGTGGTAATAGCTGGTGGTTCCAACTGCGAGCGCTAACAGTTAAATTCTGATCTCTGGGATGGTGCGTTGCTATTTTCTGCCAAGCATTTGTTGTTACTAAAGAACCTCTTCTGGCCCAGGCAATAACATTTTTCCAACATACGAATATTTCTACTTTCATAAAAGTGTAGCGCCCACTAAAAAAAAATCAACCTCACATCAAAGCTGTTGGAAAATAGAAATTCTCCTTTCAAAGGTCATTGGTTTCTCTAATAATTAGTGTTTTAGTCTGGGCAATATATTCAGTGACATGAACAGTTTTTGCCACGAAGATTTTGTAATGTGAGCACACTGCAAATTTTTTTTTTCATCATGGTTGCTTTTGAATACTGGAGCCCCCCCATGCTGTCCGTCTCTGTGCCTCCCTCTTGTGCCTTTCTGTACCTGCCGGCCTTCCTCCGGTAGGCT
Organism: Anhinga rufa; assembly: GCA_013400875.1. Lineage (NCBI taxonomy): Eukaryota > Metazoa > Chordata > Aves > Suliformes > Anhingidae > Anhinga > Anhinga rufa. The sequence goes on along the minus strand of VZTV01103027.1, from coordinate 23,867 downwards.
CCACGGCGCCTCGGCTGTGCTTTCGTTTTGTAACGCAGGTTTACTCACCATTTTCCCCAGCCTCTTTAATCCTGCCCCAGATAAACTTGTTCTCTCCTACGCCTCTGATTAGTAACAGAAAATCTTCCTTTGTTCTTAATTGTTGTCTGCTTAAGCGTCAAAATTAAAAGCTAGTTAGCAGCCATGTCCTGTGCAAGAATGCTGTGTTTAAATGGGTGGCCATCAAAATCCCCAAATCCTTAATGTTATTCCTACACAGAATGTAAGAAAGCAGCCAAGCCCATTTCACAGCAAACTTCTCTTCGGTACCGAAAGAAAGAGCCTAATACCAAAAAGAGCTTACAAGCTGTATGTAACTAGCTGCCTCAGTTCCTCACACTTCTCACATCAGTTCCTATACAATATTACTTCCATTGACTAGAAGTCACTTCACAAGAAACTCTGCATCTAAGCAGAAGGCAAGGAAATGAGGGCTTTCGGTTTGACCAGTCTATAATCTGCAGAGGATGTGCAGTTGAGTATGTTATTGGAATTAAATATTTTAATATGGGAGCATATAACTTCCTCTGACCCAATAGAATCCTTTTTTATGGCAAAAAAATATTCACTGTTAAGGATACTTCAAGAGGTTTTACACTGAGGACTGCAAATTTTTATCAGACCTGCCTTCAAAGGATTGTCATTCTGCTGACAGGTCTTGGAGTCTGATGTATTTTCAGCTTGTTGAAAGTATTTATGGTGGGAAATGGCATTACAGTGTGAAGATAAATGCTTCAGTCCTGCAGCATAGCTTGGAAGTTAAGTGACAGTGACAGAAGAAAGTACTGGTAAATAGTTGAGTTTTGTATGTGTTTTGTAACCTCTCAAATCACACCCAAATCCAAGTGCTTTATGATTTTAAAGCAGAATTTTAAAAAGTCTGCATATGCTTTTAAAATTCCAGATTTCAGCTGAAACTCAAACTATTAAAACAGTATAAAAGAATCTGTGCTGGAGAGATTTCCAGCCAGGTTGAAACACAACCAGTACTGGAATTTTCATTTGAAAAATCTGATCTTGCAAAGCTGCTTTGTGTATTTCCAGGCCATTAAAGTCTGGACAATCTAAGATAAGCAGCTAACTCCATGTATTTCTTACAGCTAAATCTAACTAGCAGAGACTCACTCACACCGCAGACAAATCTCCCTTGTTAGGAGACGTGTACAGACTTGGAGTCTGCAGTGTTTGATCACGATTCCTGCATGTTACACAATTCACAAAGATGCTCTTCCACAATCTTAAGTGACCCAGAGATGTACTTCAACGATCGCTTTCAGTTTGGTGGAGCAGTCCCTGACTCCTGCACGGGATGACGGCTTGAACTAAGTGGATTAGCCATACATACAAATTCATAAATAGACACAAATGTTTGTAAGGCTGGAGCCAAAAATATTAAGAGTGTATTCGTATACACTGTTTTCTGCATCTTGATTAAATGACATTTTTAATGTCTAGGACACATGGCTGATTTAGCTTAAACTGATACAACTTTACATCAGGTTACGTTGAAAAGGCTGTTTGTAATTCGTATACATGGATCTCTAACAAAAAAACCCAACCCACAAAGTTGTTTAAAAGCACTTCATCTGTTTTTAAATCATGAGGGGTGTTTCAATTAAGAATTCACCTATTTTTTTATTGTTTGGATGGAGGAGTTATGTTGTTCTTAACAGTATCTGTACATCAGTTTAACAGCACTAGAATTTTTTTCAGAAACCATAAAACAAGTTCAGCTTTGTTAATTTCAGAAATTTCAGAATTTCTGGAACTGTATGCAGAAATATAAAACTGGTTCGTTCTTCCTGAATTGGAGTATCTTCCTACCAAGCTGTAAGGGAAAGAATTCTACCAGACATTGCAGACGTTCCCATTTTTCGAGGGCAGCGGGGAGGTGCAAGCCTACGATCACATCAGGGATTGAGTGCAGGCAATCAGTGAGGAAATCACCTTTTTTTTTTTTTTTCTCAGCAGTAACATTCCCAAGAAGCGTCCAGGGTTTTTTCCATTTTTAGTGAAAGAGGCTGAAAGGCAACCTTGTGAAAATCTTCTCTGATCTGTTATTTCATTACAAGAGAGAAAAGTGCTTTGCTGCATAGTGGTCACAGATCTCACAATTTGGGAGACAGAAGCGCTTCAGAAATAGGATGCGATGCGATGCGATGCGCCGGCTGCTTGCTTATGTAATTGTCGGGACAAGTAGGAGGAGGACTGTTCTTTTAGTGTGTTAGCGTGGGTACGGTAAGCCTAGAAACCCTCAGCTCCATACAGATCGGTACAGCAGCCATCTAATGAGGCAGACGAGCACATGCGGTTGCGATATATCCTTGACCCTTTTCCACAAAAGCATCAACAGTCAGGACTGCGAGCAGGCACTGAATCGTCACGGCTGTTCATGGCCAGTACCAGCACGCAGAATATTTTTAGTGTATTTCATAATCAAACCACAGCTTGGTTTGGTTTAGTGTGGTATTTTTGAATTCATCAAGGTTTTCCTTCGTCTCCTTCCGTTACAATAAGTTGAAGTTTCTTGGAAGGGGTAGCAGTGCAGAAGCATGGCTAGCAAACCTGAGCAAAATTGGCTTAATTTGTTAACTTTTCCGATCTCCCTTAGTCTCTCATTACAGAAACTTTTAAGCATTTTACAGTTAGGAATCATATTTGCCCATCTTTCGGGTTTTGAACGGGAGCATTCAGAATATCTTCTGAATGAACACAATGACTTGGAAATGTCCCAGTTTTAGGGAGATGAGTGCTTCTGCGAGTATGCTAGGTTTTTTTTGTCTGCCAGCAGTGATAACAGCAAATCAAACAGACTTGAACCTGATTCTTCTCTTTCTTTGAAATGGGAAGTCATTCCCCTGTAACGTATGAAGAGCTGCATAAATGCAAAACAAGTAGTTTCGGCACTACGGCTTCGGTTAATGTTGCTGCTTAGAGAATCCTTGCAAAACCTAACCTGGCAGGGCAGGGTCCCGTGCTGAGCAACTTTCCTTTGTTTGCTTGAATCTTTTTGAAGTTCATAGTAATAGGAACAATGAAAAATTGCTGCTTTCTTACGCCCGTGTAAATGAAGAACGGAGGAATTAATAGGGTCTCTGCTGTATCAGCTGCTAATTTTTATGGAATGCATCAGAACCTTGAGACTTCAATTCCAACTCTAAATTTAATTAAGATTAACCAGCGGGTTCAAAAGGGGAGCGGGAATAGGAGCACAGGCAGACCAGCACGCATGATCCACAAGTGTCGTTTCTTTTGGAAAGAAGACCAGAAATAACGCGTGACTGGGGGTCTCCTTTTGGGGGAAAAAATGTGCTGGAAGTTAAGCGTGCGATTGAGCTCTTCTATGAATAGGGAAGATTTGATGTTGAAAGAGCAGAAGATGAGTGTTGCCAATGGATCTGGGACCGTTTGCTGGAACACAGGAGGATTTAGGGATTCATTGTTGCAAGGAGTAAGAGATTGGTCCATGGGGATGATTTCTGAGCTCTAAGTGCATCCTGCAAGGATGCCTTTTTCTCACTTCTTGCCACAAAGGAATAAGAGAATCCTGATTTCATCTTTGCTGGCTTGTTTTAAATGAAATCCTCCTCCTACAGGGAATCCATATTGTAAGTTTACCCTGTGTGAAATGAATTTGAGTTCTGAGGAAGCAAAGCGCGGTAGTTTAGTTCTTGCTCCCTTAGTGAGTAATCAGACACCGTCTTCAGGGCTGAAGCAAAGGCATGTGAGCAAACTGGGTTACCTCATAGCCAGCGCATGGTAATTTAGCAAGGCTTTGCATTAAGTGATAGATATGGGTTAAGAAGCATGGTGGCGAACATGGGAAATCCTGCAAATAATGAGGTTGTTTAGTCCAGCAGAGATTAAGTATTTATTTTGCATTCTTTGCTTTAAAAGAAGAAAAATCAGTGTGAAAAAAGATCTCATTTTGAATGATGGATCTCTCAGTCCTCAAAAGAGTAACCACTTAAGTTTAGCCAGAAAAAAAAATATTATTTCCTCTTAAGGATTAAGTTCTTGAGATACTCATCAATGCGTGCAAGTATATTACATCACTGTCCTCTGGGAATAACCATTTCAATCTTTTTCTGCCCTGTTCTGTAATACGCTCTGTGAGAATGAACCGGTTCCCTGAATGGAATCTCATTTTCTCTGGCCTTTTCCCTGCTGAAGAACCCTATAAACACAGGAGGGAATTAAACAGAATAGAGGAAACAAAAGTTATACTTTTTTTATTTAAAAAAAAAAAAAACAAACACCATGACTTGCTGTTTCCATGGCACTCGGTCAGAAATCTCATTTCTTATTATCAGCCAGTTTATAATAAGTGAACTGACATTCCTGTTTCGTAGTGCAGAAAAGGTTAAAAAACTGCTGTGGGGATTTTCTACTGGCACCCGGGAGAAGAGCAGTTAGCCTTGCGTTGACAAACACCAGTAGTACGCGCAGTTGTAAAGCTGGTTTTTAATTGCATCGCTGCACGGGTCTGTAGGAGTTGAAGGCTGTTTTGTTTGTGTTGCTTCACTATGTTAGTTTGTGAAGAGACCTCGGTGGGGGCCTTAGTTTGTTTGCTTCGCGTTTCTCCTAGCATTGTCTGAGGCTTCTGCATCTGGGAATGGTTATTACATGGAGTCTGGACAGCGGCGCTCGGTTTTACAGGCACCATATGTCAGGTTTCCATATGCACAGCAGATGGCTCGCAGACAGGAGGGAGCTTTATGTTTCGATACCTCGAAGGAGATGCTTGGCCATAGGCTGCCTAGTAGTTTGGCAGTTCCACGGCATTCAATGGAAACAGAAAACCCTGCTGGCACAGAGCGCAGGTTACACCCTGCTTCTGCTGGGTTTATATATGCAGTAATGAAATAGTCTACTAGAGGAGGGAGGGTCTTCAGTCCTGCAACTCTCAGTGCACGGGTGGTTCACTGTGCTTCCTGTTGTGTCTTGATACCTGTCGGATCAGCTCATCGAAAGAGGAGATGGTTTGGTCTTGCTTTCCCAAAAGATACGCTACAGTTCAGACAGGTTTGCTGAGTGGGTTCCTGTCACGTAGGTGATAGGCAACTCTTTTAACTGTTAAAAATGCATGATCAAGGTTGGACCCTTAACGAAGTAACCATGGTATGTTACAGTGAAGAGTCATCGCAGTGAGCCATAACTGGTCGTTTCATGGAGATGCAAATGCCGTGCGTTGACCTGTACGCACCACCTTGGTCCGCATCACAAGAATCACTGCGACTCTGCAGCCTGCTTTAAATTACCCATAAACTTCAGCCCCTGCAAATATTTTAAATATACCAAGAAAGTTAATGGTTGTCATGTGGTATCTGAGCCTGGCATTGCTTGAACTAAGGTCGGGAATCTTATTCAGAGGTCACTGAAGTCGTTGGGAAGCCCGAGGCCTTGATTGGCTGTGTGGACTCCTGTTGTTCTACCTGCGGTAATAGCTAGTGATGGAGATTTGTGGCCTTGTGAAATCGGAAGCCTCAAATTGTTTTCCTGGTAGTAGAGTGTGCACATCAAGGAAATCACCCGTCATGTTTGCCAATTGGAAGAGAAAAAAAAAATCAGAAGAATGATTTGGCTTGTAATGTAAGTTATCCTCCCTCCGCCTATCTTCTGGTAAGCGTAGGGTGGGATGTAGCAGCAACGACAAGGGTCAAGTTCACACTGTCACATTGGAAGGCGCCCGGTTTCAGAGGTATAAATCTGCCAAGTTTTATAAGCGTCAGCTTGAATTTTAAAGTGCCTTCAGATGTGAGAGACTAATACTACAGTCTTCAAAAATGCGAATGAAGAACTGCGTGTTCTTTTGGAGTTTGTGAGCATCCCCAGACGTGATTTTGCTTGGGATGAATTTACTGATGAACTAATTCCCCTGTTGATACCAGGGATGTTAGTGGTGCCAAGGATGTTGTCTCTCAAGACGATGTGCGTCGAGGTTTGCTGAGTGAATGTAGCTGTGGTGCTGTAAAGTCCGCGTAGAACCGTCATACCATAGGTTGCTTTATTTTAAATCACTTCCTGTTAATGTGTCCTTGTAAATGAACAGGATCTAGCAGATAAGATGCTGCTTCTTTCCCTATAATGTCTTTATTATCTCGTGCTGTCAATAGATTTATAGTAACACCAGGGGAAAGCTCTCTTAGAAATGAAACTTTCAACGTTTTCACCAGCAGCAGAGTGAAGTTTGATCAACAATATGTTCTGGGTATCCAAACATGTATTTCATGTGCTGATTATAGCCATTGACTGGAATCTTCATTTCAGGAAGAAAAGCTATCCAAAACCTGTTGAAAGGAAATGTGATGTGGTCTGGAATGGTAGTTCCTTCATACGTCTCTCTGTTGGGGGTCACTCTTCCCTCTGATTGATTTGTAGAGGACATAATTCGAAAAGCTGTGAGATTTCCCCTTGCTTAGCTGGTAAGAAGGAAAAGCTGCTAGGTTTTCTTGGGAGCGTGCTGTTGAGTAGCATTGACTATTGTTACTAGTGCTGGGAATAGTAAAAGAAATGAGCTAGCATAGCGAAAGTAGACGAAATCATGACCAGCTGTTGCTTTCTACCAGTCAGGCCCATTAACCTTTCCACAGATAGCACCCTCATGTCAGGGGTTAATGAGTTTTGCTTCAGAACTAGGCTTCAGTACTAGATGAGATGTGATGTTTGGGGAAGAAGCCACTATAGCAGTTAGATCTGAAGATTCAGAGAACAGTTTTCAGTAGCTCGCTTAAATTCCCGGAAGGTGAAAATATGGATCCTTTAAGGCATACATCTCAAAGTTGCAATTCTTTGTTTAAAAGCCAGGCTGGTGAAGTCAGAAACAAAGAGCTTAAAGCATTGGTTTCATGGGAGAATTTAGGACTTCATGAGGCTCTCCATTATCAACTTGAAACTAGTAGCACTACCATGGTGGAGTACTCATTTTCTGCATTGTTGGCACAAAAATATCACTTTATAAAGAGCAGATGCTATTGGTATTAAGATGCACATTTTCAAAATGTTTAGCATTCAGTATGTTCCTACAGTTATAGTCAGATAATGGTTCTTTTTTTATTATTTTTTTTAAGTCTGAAAGTACTGGCCTTTAACCAAACCTCACAGCAAGAACGCTTCTGTACTTGACGGAGAGAGGAGTAAGTCAGGCCCTTTGTCTAGTCTTACTTGTATGTTTGGAAGCGTTGCTGGGTTATGTTAGTAGGTTGTTACTGTTGACGTCTGAATGAAGGTACACTGTGGGTGCGGTAGGTCCGATTGTGAGCTGCATCACGTGGGCACGATAGCTGCTCCAGGACTATAGAGAAAAATCTATGCTTTCTTCTCCGCCACGCTAGGCATGAAAAGGTAACTGTTATTTTAAAATATATTTTAATTTGAATATATTCAATATATTCTGAATATATTCATTTGAATATATTCATTTTACTAAAAGATGGTTGCATGACTTTTTGCTATATGAAGAAAAAGAGAGAGTTATAAAAAGAACATGCTAGTTAATATGCTATGCCGGTCTTCCCACTCCACTGTTCCGGCAGCCTTGTCTTGCTGTCAAGACACTGATAATGGAAATAGTATTCCAATGACATTACTAGAGTGTATGCTGGGCCTAGACTGGGCTGAATATTATTAAAGAATCTATGCCAAGTTACAGTACTGAAAGTTAAACTCAAGCACATTGTGAAGTTCAAGTAGAAACTACTAAGGCTCTTCCCAGACCTGTAGAAATGCCGTAGGTGCTGTCCTAGGAGCAGCCGAGGGGAAAGGAGGATGGTTATCCTCATTAGGAAATGATAGTCTAAAAACGCGTGAGAGAGAAACTACCTAATCGTTTCTTCACTTTTACACCCCAGGGAAGGTGTTTATATGTATATCTGTGCGTACATGTAGGCACGCTAAAACAGAAAACCCTCCTGTAGTACTCTGATTTTTGGTAATATGGCTGTCTTGTCGTTCCTGATATTACTGCATAGATCCAAAAAAAATCATGAAACCCGATTAAAGAATGCATGGCCAGTTTTAGCTAATCTTTGACCAAATTTATAGATACACCACAGAAAGTGCATTCGTGTGGCCCTGGACATTCAGACTGCTCCATGGAAAAATGTAATTCTAAAGCATACAACAGATGTTAAGCTATTTTTATTTTTGTTACAGATACTTTATAAAGATATAATTTAGGTTTTGACTCTGGATTAAATTTACATGCATCTATTCAGCGAGAAATCATGCTGGAAATTGCTGGTGAACAACTCCAGGCTTTGACAGGCTTGGAAGCATAACAGGAGTAGCCTTTCTGGTTTCCTAAATTCCTTCAAAAGAGCTTTTTGTCATTTTGGTTTGGCTTTTCAGGCTAACATGAACTCCCGTCCTTAATTTATTTGAACTTTGTGTGCATCCTCAGAGTCGGTTCTGTTGTAGAGAGCTTGGAGGTTTTATATTGAAATGAGTCCTCTTTTATCCTTTCAGTTCACAGAGGAATAATGTTAAATTCGGCGTTCAGGTAGCAGTCTCGCAAAGGCCCCTTTGAGCTGGGGGGCAGCCTCTGTGTATGAGATGGGTAAGTGAGGTGCACAGACGTCGCCACCTGCCCAGGGTCGCCCATCAGCGAGGGCAGTCAGCCTTGACACCCTGCCCCCGATGCAGCGGCCACAAAACTAAGCACGTTGCCGAATGGAGTCTTTATATATAAAGATTATCTGGAACCTGCATTATTTCTAGACATATAACGTACAAGATATTCTATGAAAGAACGAATACCAGATTATCGTGAGACAGGGCTTCTGTGGTCATTGTAGCAACACCATTGGACGTTTTTGCTCGGGAGGAACGTGTGGATGAAAAACGCATTTAGAGGTGTGCGTCTTATGTGCAGCTTGAGGATTGTACCATGGATGCTGATACCATTTTTGATGTACACACTAATTTGCACACGCATTTTGAGAGTGTCTCTGCATCCATTTCTGAAATGGCTAAGGAGGGAAGAACCGGGGAGCTTCCCTGGACAGAGGGAGAAGAGGTTATGGGGAAAGCACGCTACAGAGGAGGCTGGGGAACTCCAGGGAAATTCCAGCTGGCCTCCATCCTCCCCTTCCCCATGTTTCTGTCTCTGTCTTTAAAGTCCTCTCTTCTCTGGCAGCCACGTGAAGTGAGATATTTTCTTCACAGCGCACAAGATGGGAAGTCGGGCAAGGCTGGCTTGCAAGTGGTGTAGGAAGTCTTTTCTGCTTTGATTCTTTTCTTGGCGGTCTAAGGCTGGCAACTGCTGCTTTAGAGGCTAAGGGCAGGCCACATCGTATGTGAGGGTGGGTGGGAGTGGAGGCCGGGGCACAGTACTAGTATGTAAAAGAAGGCAGAGTCTGTCCTAAACACGTGAGAACAGCTGGTCTATAGAAGCTGTCTGTTCTGGCCCGGGGCAAGTGGGTAAGCGTGTAAGTCTAAGAAAACTAGGTGTTGTTTCCTTAGGAAAGTTTGCTTAACTAATATACTTAATTTGCCAGTAGTTATCTTTAAATTAGTTACAATCCTTTGCCTGATTGCTTCAAGATGTATGTTTTTTTTCCTGCAAGGACTCTTAAATCCCAGGAGAATCCCTTTAAACATCTGGTCTGGCTTCACTAGAGGTAGTGATGGGTGACTGCTGCGATACCGTAATTAGAGATGGCTGCTTGGTTAGCCAGGATTCCTGCGCCCACCTGGTGCCATCTTTTTAGTGTGAGCAGTTAAATGCAGCCATTCAACAGTCTGAAACAGGATTGAGGGCTTGTTCTCCCAGCCAATTTTATAATCCATCAAAGTCTCAATTTGAAAAGCTTAGAATGCGCATATGAGTATTGAGCTCTCCAAAATAGTCACATTCAGGGTGCAAACACAATCTTTAAGACAAAGCATAGTAAGTATATACTTTTTATGTTAGATACCCTCATACATTAAGTAAGTTAAGATGTAAGCAAAGCGCACAGCGCCAGTCTAGTCTAGTTTACAACAGTAAATCCAAAACGCTCTTTGAAATTATTACTGGTGGTTCACATGGGTGTAGTTAAGAATGGGAATGTGGTAGATGTTTTCACAATTTGCCTCTTTGAATTTTCCAGGGAAATATCTAACAGTGAAATACTAACCAGAAGATTTCACCAATTCTGTGTTACTCATTCTCAGCAGCTAAAAATTGCGAGTAACGTTCTCATCTGTGCGAACGCAGTGGTATGTTTTATTATTGTGCTGTGCTTAATGTTCTTTACTACTTCCAGTCAAAGCTTGTTTGCTTGCAGATTAGCTATATGTTCAAAAATTGAAAGAAATAGAAATAAAAAATAAAAAGCTACTCTTGCAGTAGTGTCTTAGGATGTTTAAGTCAAAGACATTTTATTTTTGGCAAATCCTTTACTACTAGTAATAAAGGTTCTGCGGCTGGGACTTTGTTACCCATTCCATTAATGATCCATCATGAGCCAGGATAACCCAACTCATTATTGTGAAGGCTGTATTATCTCCGTCTTTTCCTGGCTAAGCTGGAGACATCTTAAAATAACAATATTAAAAACATAGTTCTTTCAGAAATATTATCTGATTTGTTTCAAAAAGAAGTTTTTTAAGTTAGAAGCTACCATTAGTCATACCCCGTGCCGCTGCTAAGGGTTTGGTTGGTTGGTTGGTTTGGGTTTTTTGGGGGGTGGCTTTTGTTGTTGTTTTTTTTGTTTGGTTGGGTTTTTTTTTTGTTTTAAAACAAACCAACCCCAACAGATTCCATCACAAAGGTCTACATTCTCTTATCCAAAACCTGTGGATTTATTTGCACCCAGGTGAAATCTATTTATAAGAATAGCTTCTATCCAGTGTAATTCAATCCATAATGTTTCAGGAAAATTAAATTAGCCTTAGGAAATCAGATCAAGAATGATGGGCGGCATTATGCTACCGTCACCACAGTTGGTTCGTTTTTGTTAAAGCCAGTTTCACCTGTTAGGTCACTGAAGCTGCCTTGCTGAAGCGGTGCAGAAACGTAACGATCCATTCACCCATCTCTGCTTAATCTGTCGTGAGGCTGTGGCCGTAATGCTGTTTGGGGGGGCAGTGGGGATGTTTGTGTTTTGTGCAGCTTAAAAAAAAAAATCTATCTGCTTAAACCCTGCTATTTCGGTGCTTAAAACAATTCGGTTTAGTTCTGAAAATGTAAAACTCATATTTGTAGGAGCTATTTTTTGTACTACTTTAAGCATACAGACTGTTAAAGGCCTACTGTTACCTTAGTTTATGTTGTAACACCTAACTTCTTTTACATAGAATCTTGGGAAATCATCACGGATTAAGTTCATGCTTTGGTGCAAGTGCAACAAATTATATGCATCCAGTGAAAATGATTTTAACTGCCTTATGAAGGACAAAATTCCAAAATACTCAGTATTGATCTAATACTAGTCTGTTAAAATTGCCAGCCTGTTTGCCCCGTGTTTAAGTGATAGTTCTTGTAAAATTGTGTGACCTTGCGTATTACTTCTTCCTTATGCCTTTTACAAGAAGGTTCTGACCACTGCATTTTGTTGAAGTGTGTGATCTTGCTGACGTGTAAAACACCAGTCTGGGATTATTTAGCAGACTGAGCTCTTCTTGGAATTTAGAGGAAAAATATTTTTCTGAATCGTGAATAATTATAGACGAGAGTTGGATATAGCAGCTCATCTCTGGGCAGGCAAGTTTGGGTCTCAGTTCTGCCCAAGTCATTTGTTTGGAGCTAATCCTACGTCTTAATGTATAGCTTGATCTAAATGTCTGTTCTTTTTTACCTACCTGGTTGGTCTCAGTAGAAGGGAAAAAATGAGCTCTTGTTCCTGCTGTTGCATTGGGATTGTTCACAAAGGACTTGTTAGATTTCCAGCATGCAGGCATTTCAGTGGAGACAGTTGGCTTTCCAGAAACCTCCTTGCTCCATACCTCCCACTGGATGTCATTCCAGTGTTTACATGGGACTGAGCACTCCGGAATATCTGGCTGAGAAGCCTTTTCTGTATGGCTGGCGAGACCAGCGCAGGGAAATGTTCTTTCTTCCTTTGCGTTTTGGATGCCTTTTGACTACAAGCTTTACCAAAAGCTCCGTTTTGAAGCAACTCTTCCTTTCTGCTTTCCAGATGTCCTTTCTCTGCCCTCTCCTCTTTCGCAGGTTATTGTGAATGCTTTTCAAGAATCGTCCAGGATAGCCCTCCAGTAATAAAAGTGCAGGGACTGGACAACAATATCATCTAATTATTTACATTTCTGTTTCTTTCATTCTTAAATTGATGTGCCTGGTGGCAAGAAGTAAGAGGGGTAAGTAGACATAGACATTACTTTTATGAAAACGTGTTGGTGATGGGCTTCTGCCATGGTTTTCAGGTGTGGACCTGAATCAAACTGAACTTCTCCAGTGTTTGGTGATCGTTAAATTAGCTTGGAGTCATGAGAAAATGCAATGGAAAACTTGGAGCTGTGTCTGAATTCTTCCAAAGGAGAGGTGCAATTCAAGCAATACATGTAAATAAAGGCTACCCCCTGTTCACATTTGATAGTCACTTTTTTTGCTTCGCTGGAGGAACGGGCGCAGCTCCCTGGCTTAAATGGAAGTGCGCTGCTTATGCCAAGTTCTCTGATAACACCAGTGGCCAATTTCTAGTATAAAGAAACAAAAATAAGACTCCAGCATTGTTGCCGTAGGTAGACATCAGGCTAAGTGGCAAAACCTTTCACTGAGATAGCAAGTAAGGGAAAGCAGGGCTAGCAGATTGTACTGCTGTGCTCTGAGGGGTCCGAAAGACTAACTTGGCTCCTAGTCCAGGCCCAGCTGTTCTAAACTGGGGGTGTAAAGGAGCCTGCCTGGCCCTGCAGAGCCGCAAGCAAGTCCTCCCTGTGGATCCCGCAGAGCCACAACGCTGTCCGTGAGAAGCGCGTCGCTGCGGGGATGGCGACAAAGGAGCTCTTCAGTTAGTGACCATCTTTTCTGTTGGAGAGACTCCGCTTAGGAATGCGTTTGAGAAAGGAGGAAATTCTTAAATACTGGCTGAATCCTTTGCGCAGGAAAACTAGGTTTGTAGATGAAAGGACTGAGTTTATATTCAGACCCTCTCAATAAGACATTAAATACACAAGAGGAGCCGTGACATATGGGCCGTGTTCCACATTTTCAGAGCATATTTCAGAATTAATTGTGCTGACAAAACTTTATAAAGAGCAGCTCCAGACTCTTTTCTTTTTGGCAACAGTCGGTTCTGGCTGCTGTCTAGCAGATGAACATGTTTTTCTGGTTTTATTATTTTGGGCTTGGCTCTCATGCTTACTGTACAGATGATTGGGGTGGGGGGGAGAATTACCTACCTTCATTAACCAGGCTTAAAATACTTGCAACAGAAAACAGCTTTTTAACATGTTGCCCTGAGTGCCTGGGGAGTCAGGAGGGGGAACAGCAACAGGACTAGATAAGGAGAGGTGGGAGCGAAGCCTGGAATAGGATCCAGGCTGTGTTGTTGTTTGCAGCCAATATAGATGGCTGTCCCGAATCCAGAGGGCTGAGGTCTAGTCTGTGGAGAATTCCAGCGTGGTTTAGTCTAGACTAAACATTCTTGGATGCACCAAGTCTATCACTCTTGCTGAGACTCCTCTGCCAGGGACTAATTGGAGCTGATGATCACCTACCCATGAGAACTGTGAATTCCATTTGGAAGGTGCTTTTTTTTTTTTTTCTTCTTTGCCTTTTTTTAAAAAGCGTTTTACAGGTTTTGGCAGGACGGTATTTTTGGCTCTAAAATTGCAAAAATACTTTCAGCCTAGATTCAGGTATAAATGTTAATATTCTCCAGATTCCTTCATTTAAAAATTATGCCAATTACAAACAAACAAAAATCCAGCCCTCTTTCCAATTTGGTTAACCAAATTTCCTTTCTGTTTCTTTCTTTTCAGAATTAAAAAGCTCTTTACTTCAGGCCTTGTAATATGGAATGCATTCTTTCATTTTTGTTTTGATGGGCGTTCGTTATAGGCTTCTCCCACAAAATTTGCATGTCATGGTATAGCAATATGGCTGGAATTTCCAAAGCACTCGCCCTCGGCCTAATGTTTCTCTCGTTTAAGTCAGTGAGCTGGCTCTGGGCACGTTGGAAATCTTATCGTTGCTCAGAGAGTTTGTGTTTGTTCCTTTATTTCTTATAATACACTTTACATGGATGGACCTCGAATGCTTTTACTTCATACTGAGTTTTCAGCATATATTACTTGACAGTGCAAACAAAAGGAAGGCAACATGTAGTGTAATATAATGAGTTTTAGGAATTATTGTAGATTTTCTTTCAAATTTTATGAGGAGATTTGAAGCATCTTCTTCTCACCCCATCTTTAATCGTGTCAGGAATGGTGTAGGAAGAAACCTTAAGGGCAGATATTTTAATGGTTGCCAGTCAAACAAAGGGGATTTTTTGAGAAGAGATGTCAAAAGGCAATCATTGTTAAAATTAAGGGTTTTTTTAATGAGTTCTTTTGTGTATGTTTACATAATGCTATATCAGAAACAATGAGATTTTGTAAAGCCATGAAGTTCTTAATAATACAGTTTTAATCAATGTGCATTTCCAAATTCTTTTTAAATCAAAACCAGATCCAGAAGTAGCAGCGAGGGAGCTGCAGAACTGGTGAAATGTGAAAAACAGAAGCTTTGCAAAGGAAGTCTACTTATCACATAAAGATCTTCAGGCTGCTGCCTCAAGATATGGCACTTATAAGCACAAGGTAACCTTGCTATGATTGGGATGAGATGAAAAGTTGCTGTGTGATCAGGTGTTAGTGTAACAATAGTATTAAAGGTAACGGGAGATCACTTGCTGTTAGTAAAAGAATAGGTGGGTACATGTGACGTGGTATTTGGGACTCAGTAGCCCTCGCATCTGATGAAATCCAGTGTTGCTATTTCAGGTCTGAATAGTTTTCTTTGAGATGACCAATCAGACTTCTCAATTTACGGATCCCTCTGGTTGCAAAAATCCACCTGAAGCTGGTAGAAGCTTAAGGGCTCGGAGTTAAAAGATCTAATCATCACCATTGCATATATTACTATGAGAGTCGGGAAAATTATTGTCTTCTCTTTGTGTGGTGAAGTGCATTTCAATACTGCTTCTGAAAGTCGCAGCTCAGCTGTCTGGCTGAACAGGAAGAAATGCGGACTCCAAGGAAAGTTCTCCCCACTTACTCATGGTTTCATAATTTCTGTGGTAAAGCCTATTTTGTCATCAGTCAGTTAGTTCTGGCTCCCATTTTGTTACAGCTGTCATACCGCTCTATACTTGCCTCATCTGTCCTTCTGACCGGAGTAAAGGCTCCCTGAGGGGCACTGCAGCACGTCTCCTCGCAGACACAGGCAGTCTCTCCCTTAGAGGACACGAGGTAGCACTGGCAAGGTCTTTTGTCGGCAAGCTGATCAGCTTTGCCAGTAAGAACTCTGCTGTGTTGCCTGTTTGGGGTTTTTTGTTCAGATTCATGCTCCTCCACTATAGGATCTACAGGCCAGTCCTCTAATGCTGCCAGTCAGTTTCAGAGGAGGATGCTCACTGCTTGTGAGGAAATTTCTATATGCTTTGTATTCATTGTGAACAAGCTTCCAGGAGCAGCTGTAGCAAGACTTCAAATGACAAGGAGATAAAACTCCCAACGTCCTGCATTCCTCTTGTCACAGTTGGAGCCTCTAGAGATCTTGAACTCTTACAAGGAGATCCTTCAGATCTCCTGTAAAGATTCCTGCAGGAGTCTTTGGAGCAGTCTGGCTCTCACAGAGAAATCTTCTCCTGGATGGGGTAATAGTCCTGCTTACTCCTGCCTTGTCTGTGCCTTCTCGTTCTTGGAAAGCCTTCTGAGAAAGTGGCAGCTGACTGACTAACAGAATTAGGCATCCTCCATTCTGTAACCATCAGCTAGTTGGTTTTTGGAAATTATTTGAGGAGAGGTGGACGAGGACTTGCGAGCAGTGCGGTGTTCTTTGAGAGGCCTCCTAGATATTTTGAGTAGTCTTCAGCAGTGCTGACTATATGATGCTGTCAAAAAGGCTGTGGCATCTGGCAGGAATCAAAGAGGTTTTTTCAACGAGCTGAGCGAATTGCTTTCAGTGAGTCCCCAGACAGTTGTGATGGTTGGTTGCTCTGTCTCCTGTAAGGTCTTTTAAGTGCTGAGTTTCATGAAACTTAAACCTGTCCGTCCTCTCTGTTCAGTTTCTCTCCTAATCCTCCAACAGTGAAGTTGTAATGCTAACTGAATTTACAGTGCTTAACAACTTGTCTTCTTTCCCCTGCATCTTCATATAGGAATTTAACTCCTTGATGTTCCTTCTATGCATGAGGGAAACTGTTGAATGAAAGTATATGCAAAAAAGAAGCGAGACACAATGAGGATTTTTGAAAACAAACGCTAATTCCAGTTTCTAGACTTGTCATCTGTCAGTCCAGACAGCAATTCCTCTTGAGTCAGCATGTCTCAGCCTTGTGGCCTTTTGACTCACTTTTTGTGGGCAGATTTCAAATGCCTGCACTGGACATGAAAGTCCTAGTAAACAGTTGAGATTTGCTTGCAAGACTGTCTCGGCCGATTCTCTGCCTTCCCCTGCCTCTAGAATTTCTGCTGTCCTTTCCATGTCCATCCAGTGTCAGCTCCGTAATTCAGCAGGTCAGTAGAAAAAAGGATGACATTTAGCGTTTGATGGAGGCCTTCAGTGCAAGGCTGTGGCCAGTGCTGTGATATTGTTGGGCCTTTATTGCTCTCTAGGAAAGGGGTTACACGGTGGCCCCACAGATGGTTGCAACTCTCCTTCTCTGGGATTAGGGTGACACAGAAGTTTTGCGTAGCATAAAAGTTGGCCGTTTAGTGAAGGAGCATACCCGGCTTTTCATTGAACGCCAGATGAAAGTCAAGGTAAAAGGCCACTGTTGTAATTGAACTTTTTTTCTTTTAAGAGTCCAAGGCTGATCTTTAAATGGAACATTTGCACTTACTTGTAAGAGCTTGTGCCAGTGTGTGCCCTCTAATTACATTAGCCCAGCAACTGAGGTGTTAGGAACAGCACCAAATATTACAGGACCTGCCAAGAGTCATTTCTCCCAAGCATTGATGCATAATCTCAGCCTGTGCTGAAGTCAAGATGTATTTTAGCAGTAATTCTTTCATACTCTGCTATGGTGTTATTTCAGTCATGACCTTTTAACAAG
Source organism: Anhinga rufa (assembly GCA_013400875.1). NCBI lineage: Eukaryota > Metazoa > Chordata > Aves > Suliformes > Anhingidae > Anhinga > Anhinga rufa. The sequence goes on along the minus strand of VZTV01103027.1, from coordinate 6,624 downwards.
CAAAGCAGAAAATGCTGGAGAAATGCCACATTAAAATACATAATGCCAGGATGAAAAATATTGGGTTCCTATATTATTGTAAAAATGAGGATATAAAGTCCTAAACTAATAACTCGGCGATAATTTCTTCTCAAATAGTAGAAACAACCACCCAAATAATATGTATTAGCATCACTTCATTGAAGTCAGTGATGAATTTGTTTTGATTTAGATCAGCTGAGTGTCTGAACAGATGTACCAGTTCAGTATTGTACTGTTTTACAGAGAGAGGGCTGTGAAAAATGCAATCATGTCGAACTTCTTACTCATCTTAACTCATATGCATAATTCTAGCTAATCAATTATTCCTAATCATACCATTAATCATAGTTCATCAAATTAAATATATTTAATATATTATTAATAATAAAACAATTATTAATTTAAAGATTACCTTTTTTGGTGAACTATGCTGATTAAAAAAAAACAATTTCTGAACTAAGGCAAAAGCTGTACTTGGGAGATGTGCAAAGTATTTTTACTTAAATAAACCTGGGGTGAAAAAAAAAAAGCAGCAATAAAATGTAGACGAGGCCTTGTCACATGGTTTGAATTTACCTGGCCCAGAGCCAGCAACCATAGATTTGATTTGTATAGCAGCAGGTCACTGGAGACGATAGCATTTGTATTAAAATGCACTTAACTTTGTTAAAAGGCACATATAGAGATAGTGTGCGATCAGTTACCAGTTTTAATAGAATTACCCTACAAAAATTGGCAGGAAAACTGCTGCATGCATCGATGTGTCCTGTTTTGCTGTTTCTTCTGTCATTTTTTTTCTTGATTTTTGCTATACTTAAATGTATTACCTAGCCTTAATTCTTCCAAAATGGAAAAAAGAAGACATTTTACATCATCATAATAAAAACTGAAATGCATTGCAACAGAAATAGTCCATTTATTAGAAAAAGGTTTTAAGGAATCAATAAATAAAATTATTTCAAGTAATTCCATAAAGGAAAAAGACCAACATGCTGGAGACTTCATTGGCTCATACTTTTGACTGACTTCATTACATTTTGCATTGGAGGAATATGCAACTAATTTCTATAGAAAACACACAAGGACATATTTTTGTTGGAGAAAATTTTGTAATTGGTTAAAACAGACACAAACAGATTTCCCAAACCAAACATGAAATTCAGTATATTTTCCTTGCTCATAACAGAGAGATGCCTTAAACTTTAACAGACGGTTTATGAGCAATACTCTTGCTGTGAAGTGGTGGGGAGGCAGTGGGAGGACAGAAGGAATGAAGTCGAAAGGAGAATTGCCAGGTGTAGGAATGAGGTGGAGAAACTGTAAAGGCTTGGGTTTTTTTTCTCTTTTACACAGCAACTGCCAAGTAGTTTCTTGACTTAAATATTCTGAAGGGCCAGAGTGAGACATTTTGGGTATATCCTCACCTCAGTCCATGGGCTAGGATTTAAGGACAAAGCTGTGCTCAGCAAACTGAAAATATACTGCTATGCCTCTGAGATGCTTATGTTGAAAAATTGTGTGAGTTCTAATATATGGACCAGGTTTTACTTTTTGTGGGTGGAAATATAAGGAATTGAACTAGATGGAATCTGAGAGCAAAACCTTCCACTGCGGGAGTTCAGGGCATCGTTGTGGCTGGTGGGGAGGGAAGACTGTGTGGCGAGGGAAGGTGATAGTCCTCTGGGCATGCAAGCTCTCAGTACCTGCACCAGTAGGTATCTTCAGAAGCAGACACGAGAGAGCAATCACGCGTACACGGCTTCCACAGTTCCGCCCCTCGCCCCCTAGGTCAGGCAGGGAGCCCTGGTGCCCTGGGCTGAGCATCTTGGGGCTGTCATCAGGTTGGGTGCCGCAGGTGGGTCAGCTCTAGCTTTGCATTTTCTGTTCGCTGCCTTGGATTTCCTTTATCTTCTCTGTTACAGCATTTGTGTGCATTATCATAGTTTTATTTGCACAAGCACTGAATTAACCTTTTATTTTACTTGGGTGATTTCCCCTTTTACCCATGTTCCCTTCTACCTTGCTATCCCAGGAACCGATTTCTCTGGTTGAAGCAGTGGTGTGAGGATGTCGGCTGTTGTCCCTCTTAAGTCAGAGAGGCTTTTATGTATCCAGAAGCCAACGTTCTCTTCTTTTTTATTTTTTTAATAATCTCCTTGAACATAGTGCCAGCGCGTACATCACTTCCATCGCCCGACACCTCCCTACTGCATGTTTCCATTTAGATAACGTGAAGGAAAACAAAGCAAGCAGGCACCACTGAAAGCGCTGCTTTATCTGTGCAAAGTGATCATGCTCGCTCTGAGCTGTCTAAATGTGAAGGTGTTTCTGCCTGGCTTCAAAGCCACCCAAACACCACGCATTTGGAAGATTGATTGCCAGTTCAGATGGGGTATTACGTTTCACTTAAGAGGACGACTAGAGGGACAGAGATTGGGAGGGGAATAGTCTAGTGGGAGAAGACGGTACAAGAGGTTAGAAGCGGAGAAGAGAGGAGAATGAAAAAGCCTAGAAAAAAATGGATGGAGTGCAAAGGGAAGACGAGTGTAGGAGCCGGCAGAGGAAGCGCAAGGATAATCAGAGGCTGCAAGAAAGGAATGGGAGGGGAGAAGCATGGAGGGGGAAATCATAAAAATTCTAGAAATGGTGCTTATATTGTTATTAGAATATATTTATTATAATAGATATTTACTATGACATATATTATTATATATTTTAATACACATTACCATAATATAAAATAATGGTGCTTATATTATTATTACCCTTATATTATGGTAATTCTCTCTTGGTTATTGTCACAGGCTTCTCCCGAGTCAAACCCTGCCTCCTTTCTGTGCCTTTTGAAAGGCAGTATGGTGAACAATCTTCCAAACCTAGCAAACTGATCTCTTACCTCAGAATAAGTCAGAGTACTCTCTTGAACAAAATAAAATTGCTTAGCACATTAGTCATTTATTGCTATTCCTTATTTCGTCCATGTCTTTAGCGTTAGAAATCCTTCCCTGGCTTTCTGTAGGAGCAGGATTAAACCTGCTAAAAGAAAGCAGTGGTATAAAAAAGAGTAACAGGCAAGTATTAGCCTCTTGGGAAAAGGAGTTCCAGTAAGGAACGCTAAGTTTCAGAATATCATAAAGCCTTCCTTTACATTGGAAAGTTCTAATTTTCAGCTGCTGAAACTGATGAACGTCTTGGCCCTGTCTCAGCTGATCAGCTCCCCGAGGGCTCTTTATGATCCTTCCTGCCCGTGGCTTTATTAAATTGTTTGATTCTGAAGGGAAACCTGAGAAAACCACCTTTTTAGATACATTTATAGATAGCACAATATTTTTCCGGAAATCGATTGATGGTAATGAACGGATAGCAGCAGCAGTATACCTGACTGTACAGAGCAATAACTCATCTCAGGAGCAGTCAAAATTTAAGGCTGATGATAGGATTATTATGGCAGAAAAATGAACGTGTCAGTTCTGTTATGCCTATCAGAATGGGGGTGAAATTCTTTGGTACTAATAGCAATCAGGACCGAGTCATTAATGTATTAATAGAGAAATAATATTTTCCTGTCTCCCTGCCCAGCTCTGTCCCTGGCTGTGTTTTGATGCTTAGACCACCCAGGCTCAGAGATGATTACTGCAGCTGAAGTCTCAATTCAGTTCCAAAGCATGGCCAAGAGCAGGAAGAGTGACAGAGTAAGTTACAAAATCAAAAAAACAATGAAACTTGAAGAGGCTACTAGTGTTTTGTATTCCTGGGATGCAGCCAGGAGGACGGGATTCAAATACTGAGGGAGAGTGGGTGAAGGAGAGTCTAAACCTAGAGGTTACCTACCTAGGCTGGAAAGGCTAAATACTAGATGGGATGCAAATGGATAGTGATCGATGCTTACTCTTCTCTTTCATCCTTTCATAGGTGATGAGAACAAAGACATACCTGATATAATAAAAGGGCAACGGACTTTGAGCAGATGCTGACTTAAACATCTGTGGGATGTTTAGGAGCTGACTTAAGCATCATATAATAAAAGGAAACACTGAGGTTAGGTTTTCTAATGGGCTACATATTTTGATGATTACTAACCATGTCTGTAACACTGCGATGTGGAGGACAGTTCAATCTCAGCGTTAGGGAATGCCTAAGTGACTCTGCGGTACGTGGGTTGAAGAGTGGTTGCCGCCTTTGTCTGGAGTATGTAGTGCTCAGTTTTACCAGCAGCCAACGTTAATAGGGGACTAGGAAAATAAGTTATGTGATTCAGCTTGGCGAATTCTGAGTTTGTATTAATCAAGGATACAAATTGTTTAATATAAGTGATTTTCTGTTATTAGTGGGATGGGAGTTATGGCTGGGATACGTGACGTTTGCATACAGCTGCTGTTGGAGAGGCATGGAGATATGTTACCTTGGGACAGAAAGTCCTGTGCATGGTAACGTTGCAGAATATTTATGTCATGTGTGGGACAGTAAGAGCACGTTAATCTTCGTCCCTTTTCCATCCTCGGGCTTCAACCCGTTCTTGCAAAGGGAGACTGCTGTTGGCATCATCCTGGGCTCTGTGCAGAAGGACCCGTCTCGTGTCCTTCCCCAGCAGAAAACAATCCGTTTTCTGGTTTGGGCGTTTCTCGTGGGAAGAACAAATTCTGTGGGACTGTCACTGCTTCTCTTTGTTCTGACGTGACAGGGGAGTTGGGACTTTTCTTTTAAAAGAATAACCTAAGAGAAGAAATCATTGCTGGCCACAGAAATGAGAGAAAAATCAATGAGTGTGTCTTGCGTAAAGGGAAGAGGCAGGAGGGGCAAAGCTGTCTCAGCAGCTCGACCTTAGTCTGTAGCGCAGTATTGTATTGATTGTGCTGCCTTTGTCCTGTGAGCGGCTGGGGCTGTCTTCCTTTGGTTTATGGTAATGTGCATGGGTAGTAAAATTGACTTCGGTGGGGGCGGAGGAGACGAGTGGATTTGAAAAAAAATTCAGAACTTATTGAAGTTTATTGGATTGAGGCCATCAGGTTCAACTGTTAGTGTGTGTCTGAAAACAGGAGCGCCTTGGTGGGGAAACAGGGGATGGGAATTGCTCAAAGTGGTGTCCTCCTGAATTTTTACGAACAATATCTGATGTAGTTTTGCAGAGGTAAGGCAAGGAATTCTGAAGTAACCATCCCGGTGGGGGTGGGACCCCAAAACATAGTGTAGAGCGGGAGCAGTCTGGAATCCATTCTTTGATGATGTAAAATCAAAATTGACAGAAACGTCTGTCTCTTACCTGACAGGCATTACATTAACATATAGCTCTGGGCGTTTGTATGTGCTTGCAGGTGAGCCTGGAGAGGAGTTAGCTACTTTCAGTTAGTTAGAGTGAATCGTCAAACACATGAACCCCAAAATCCTTGACAGCAATAGCAACACCATTGCCAACCTCCTTTTGCTGCTGTATCAGAGCCTCAAATTGTCTTGTGATTTCACGCGATCTTGCATATACAACCCTTCTATTCCTAAAAATCCACAGCTGCTTAGTTAGAGGAGATTGTGACAGCACTGTGAATTTTTTTGAGCGACATCCAGTTTGAATGACATGAATTTTTCACTAAATGGTCCATTCACTCTGGATTAAGTTGCAGCTAAACATAATATATCCCTAAGAGCAAGCGAACCTTTTGCAGTTCAGTGAGAATGAAGAAAGTCTGCTATTGCCATTTACAGTCCAATCTGTCAGTAGTCTAATATTGCCATAAGCAGACCCCGAGAAAAGTATCCCGTATTTCAGAGTCTTCAGCTCTCGAGGTACAGGAGCACCCAAGTTGGTTCTGCCTTCTCTAATTTCTTTTGGTTTGGAGTTGCTGAGACAATGTCTGTGTTTTAGTGGAATCTGAATGAAGTCAAATGTTGAAGACTTAGGAAAATCCTGCCCAAGAATCACAGAGAGAGCTGTAGGGGCTGCTCAGACATTTTGAATATAGGCACTTTCAATATTTTCAGTAGGAGTACTTTGGGAAATACCAGCTGTCTCTGTCTTAATTTTTATTTTTCTGTGGACTTTTTCTTTTCATACTTACACTTAGATTTTTACCTTCTAAGTATGTATCTCTTCCTTTTTCATATGTCACTCTCTGTTCTGATATTTCTGTTCCCCTTGCTATTCTCTACTCTTATACTCCCTTCCTAGGGAAGTACGAAGATTCAGGTGTTAATACTGGAATGATTTTGAGTTTCAGCTCTTAAACTTGCAGCTTTCCCTTGCTTTCCTCAAGTTGATGAAATCTTCTGCGTTGCTCACAGGGGAAGCAATTGTTTAACATAACAACAGTGGAACTGGGTCTTAAATTTTTTCATTAATCTAGTCATAGCTGAACTGGACAAGGCGCTGAGCAACTGACTCTAGTTGACCCTGTTCTGAGTTGGACTAGAAACCTCCAGAGGTTCCTTCCAGCCTCAGTTACACTGTGATTTTGTGGTGACCTACTTTTGCACCCAGCAGACGGTGAGAGGGTGGAATAAGTGAAGCTTTTCAACCTCCTAAGACACTTCTATCTTCTGAAAACTGATATTAAAAAACAGACTTCTCTGCCATGGACCTCCACAGAAGTCAGTATCTGATGTGAGCTTTTT
>VZTV01103026.1:17644-34871 GCA_013400875.1 Anhinga rufa | reverse complement strand
CGCTGGTGCCCCCCTCTCCCCGCCCAGGTGCTGGGCTGGTGTATTTGGGAGCATCTCCCCCACCCACCCCAAACACCTCCGGCACGGGGAAAGTCAAGTTCGGAGAAATCCCGGTTTTCGTTTCATAGCCAAAAAAAAAACCACGACACGTTCGGGCTATTTACGGCAGGGCAGCTTCCTTAAAAAGATTATTTGAACCACAAAGGCATTCATTTAGGGCTCGCGATGCCGCAAGAAAAGGGCCCTGCTAGAAATTAGCAGCCTGTCCTGGTATTTGGAGAACAAGAGTGACAACTTATTGGAAGTTCTCAAGGAATCATTTATATTTCACACTCCAGCAGGCAGCTGATTTGAGATTGTCTGTTAGCATAACAAAGGCTCTGAGCCTGTGAACTTCAGAAACCTTTCGACCTCTTAGCTGCTGGCATGAATAGCCCCCAGCCCTGCCTATAGAGATCTCCCAAAGCTCCCCTGTTCGTGGCTAAATTGTTAATCAGGGTAATTTAATATAGTTTTCAATATGCCCCATCTCTTATTGGGTAAGGTATTCAGGGATCTCGCCCCCTCCCGAAAGAAAAGTTCTCCTTTTATTCAAGTGCGAGAGGGGCAGCTGCAGAGTCCCGGCCGCCCCCCTTCACCCCCCCCAAACCTCCGCATCCCCCGGCCCGGGGGGCGAGAGGGGACCCGGGGGGCGCACATCCCCCCCCAAGCATCCACAGCACCCCCAAACCCAACAGCCTCGCCCCACCGCACCTCGTGGTTGCCCTCCCTCCTCTGGCAGGACCGGTGACCCCAATATTAAACCTACACTTCATTTATCTAATGTGGGTTTTTTTTGTTGTCGTATTGATACACTTTCTCCTAGTCTTCGTGTTTCTCAGTGGGCAGCACCTGTTTTTGTCTCCCCTCCGTGAGACCTGCAGCTCAGCCGGCTCCTTCAAGGCATTTCTGGGCAGAAATGGGGGGGGGATTTATTTCCCCTCTTGTTATTTGGGGTTTCCTCTCTCTCCTTTCCATCACTCTTCCTGCAAAAAGTTGCCGGGACCAGAGTTTCAGCAGCAAAAACTTAGGGAATGCGAGGGATCAGTGTTTGGGGGGAAGATTTTTGCTTGCTTGCTTGCAACGTAACCTGGTATTTGGGTTATTGGCATACTTCTCTGGCTACGGTTTGTCAGAACTGGTAAATGATGGGGAAGGAATCTGCGTTATCTGTTTGCGATGCGAGCATCATGGTCATGCAAGGACACGGTCCAGGCGTGAGGCATGACCGTGGGCTTGAGCTGCAGACGGTGTGGACTCTTGATATGCCAGCTGTTGGTGCAAGAATAAAGTTAGTTAGGGTAATGTTTCTTTAAAATGTCTTAAATCATGCCTGTGTCCTATTTATATCTAAAGGTCTTGGAATAATTTGTTCTCAAAACAAAAGGACCAAACAGCATGGAAGATATCACATAACAGTGAAGATGGACAAATCAGAAACACATTTTCTGCATTCTACCTTCCTAAAGCAGGGATTTTATGTCTTTGCATTTTATTTGCATGATTTGACTTCTACCATTGTGTCTGTGGACATCAGTGACACAGCCAATGTTCTTAATTCCTTTTTTTTTTCCCCTTGCTTTTTTGAAGCTCCAAATTTGTGCAAATTTTCACAGATTTCAGGTTTTTCACAGGTTTTTCCAAAATATATAGAACAAGTCTTAATCCATATAAGTTTGTGCTTCTAATACTTGTCAAATGTCTTTTGAACAGTGAAAAATTCCAAATAAATAAGGTAGTCACATCACAGAAATTCAATAAGTAACTGCTGGCTTCTTTTAATTGTGAGAAGGTAAAAGACAGCATTTTTTCCTTACTTTTTGCTCATTAATGATTTTTTTTCTTGTTTCATTAGACTTTTCCTTCATTACAATCTATGATCCATAGCTACCATTTCACTTTCACATCTCTGAATTTCAGTTAAATTTTCTTGGAGAGATTCATAAACTTACAAGAGAAGATGCCTTTGCTTTGCACCCATACGAAAGTATACTTTCCCATTTCCTCCTCCAAATATTTTTAGATTCTTAATTAAAATAATTTTATTTTTACTTAAAGTCAAATTAATTCCACCCTGATTAAAAATTGTGTGGGTTTAGGGTTGTTTTATTTTTTTTCCTTCCAGCAATTAAAGAACAGGTTTTCTGCAAATTAGGAGATATTTGCTTAGGTGGTTGTTTCAAAGCTGCTTCCATCTAACGGTACAGTTTGGGCCTATTGTATTGAAAAAAGGATGTATATTTGGGATGGTGTTTGACAGGGGGAATGAACGCAGACACCAGAACAATTATATTACAATCCCATTGGGAATGCCAGCACCAAATTTAGCCAGACTGATGGGGCACTGTCTAGACGGTCCCTTTTGTGTATCAGCTGTTTTTTCTCTGCTTTATTGTCCAGCTTGAATATATGGCTGGAAACTGCATATGGAGCCCAAACATAACCATTCCTGTAGCTGTAAAAAACAAACACACCCCAGTCCCAGCCCCACGACGCGAATGCGTCCTGCAATCACGTCCGAGTCAGAACAGTTATAAAAGGGAAAAGAGAGCAAACTCTGCTGTTGCACCAAATATGTAGCTGTGTGCCCGCATAGGCACACATATGCTTGCAGACAACTATTCTGTAATTAAAAATGCAATTCAGTAGAATAATCACTTGAGATCACAGGTGGATGCATAGGAAATCCCGGCTGGGGCTCTGCAGCTTTCTGTGGGGAGGGAGGAGGGGGTGCTTTTGGGGGGAGTGTTGTTTATGGAAGACATGTAGATGAGTGTAGAAACGCTGCTTTCTTTTAATGTTCTCCCACCTCCTCCCAAAAGAAGAAAGAAAATAAATAAAACAAGCAGGTATTGTGAAGAGGCAATTAGGAGCCACTGTACATGTAAATTACAACCTTTCATTTCTGAAAAGGGCAAAGGATAAAAAGAAGGAATATTTATTAAATGTTTACACTGTAATTAGTAGTGCAGACTGCTCAGCTTTTCACTTACTGAAGCTGATACTGGAGCTGGAATTAGGCCTGTGCTAAAGACCCGTAGGACCATTCCCTTTTTTTTTTTTTGTTAAAGGAGGAAGCACCAGAAACCTACAAGAAAGACACTGCTACAGAACTTGGCTTTGTCAGTTAATATGCATCTTGCCACTATGTCACAAGGGGATTTTTTGCCTAAGTCATCTTAGCCAGAAACAGCCACTGACAACTAAAACAAAAAGAAAAAAAAAAAAAAAAAGGACCCTGTCAAGGTACTATGCTGCAGAAGTTTTAGGAACTGCGCCACACAGAGTCTGGCAAAAATCTGTAGGCTTTCTAAGCCTACATCTTTATTATCTGAAAATGGCTCTCTGTGGGTAGGTACTCCCGAGATGATTTTGTTTGGCCTTGGCAAGATGCCTGCTGCCTATCAGGCTGAGCAATAACGGCTCATTTTTCACTCATTTTACCTGTCTGTGCCCATGCTTTTTTCTTTTTTTCTTTCCTTTTTTTTTTTTTTTTTTTAAATGGGAAACTCACTGGGGAAATCTTCGGGCTATTTTTTATATTTTTAAAATTCTAGTTGGGATTAGAGCAAGGCATTGATAATAACAGACTTTTTGATAACATGTTTGCTTGCAAACTCGCTTCCTGCCAAGGATAGCTTTGCCATGGTCCTTCTGCACTGGTTTAGACCACCTGCTTTTGGAGTGTACCCATCCCTTGCAGATTTGCTACGTGGGAGCACTCTGTACTTAAATTGATAGCGCTAATTCTAAAGCATCCCAGGGAGACAGGTGTGGTGGTTTTACAATCAGGAATCCTGTGCTCTTCTGATCCGCTGTGTGGAAAGCCTGATAATCAGTTATGCGTGCAGACAGGTCACACCGTGGGATCGCTCTGCCCTTTGTTGGACTGGCACGAGGAGGAGGAAGGGGGCAGAAATCTTCTCGACAGCATTTATCGTCCCTAGAGCAAAGGGCATTTGCCGCATGGTGTTTCTCACTCGTGTGTCGGCAGGCATCCCTTCATACGGTGGTTTTGACAAGGGCCTTACAGGGCTCAGAAGCTGTGTCAGATGGCCTGGAAGCAGGCGCATAGGAAGGGTGACTTCTCACCAAATACATGTCGGTGGAGGGAAGTGGAGGGCTGATGAGACCTGATAGAAAAATACAGCTATGAGTTGACTTTTGCAAATGGAGCACCACCAGATTAAAATAATCATGTTAATCGAAATTAACCAATGAGACTTTGGTTAGAGCCTAATAACCACTAACCTATGATCTCCTCTTACCATCACTGTCACTCTGAGAGCAGTTATGCTGCTCCTATAAAACACATAAAACCATCTCTCTGCTTGCTTTCTCTTTTCCTCTCCTCCTTCTCTTTCCACTTCTCCCGCCTGGCTGTAAAAATGAGGTTGAAAAAATTATAAAAAAGCCTACATCTTAGCTGTGTGCACTATTCTTGACCTGTGGATAAGCATCTTCTTCTCTGGTTTTCCAAGACACAATGCCCCAGCTCTCCCCGCTCCCTCAGGGTCTATCACAAAGTCTCCTGCTGTGGGCAAATCAGGTTCTGATCTCGAGNGCTGTAAAAATGAGGTTGAAAAAATTATAAAAAAGCCTACATCTTAGCTGTGTGCACTATTCTTGACCTGTGGATAAGCATCTTCTTCTCTGGTTTTCCAAGACACAATGCCCCAGCTCTCCCCGCTCCCTCAGGGTCTATCACAAAGTCTCCTGCTGTGGGCAAATCAGGTTCTGATCTCGAGAAAAAAAACAAAACAAATACGTTTGTTTCCAGGTTTTGGTGAATATAGAAGGTAGCACAAACCTGCAGAGTGATTTACTGCTTATTCTTGGCATGTCAGGCAAGTTAAACAGTTGTGGAATTATGATTGTAATTACAGGACTTGGTGGTTGGAAGAAAAAAAAGGCCAGTTCAGGGTGACTGATAGCCATCTCCATAGGTGCCAGGACGGGCACCACCGTGCACATTACCAGTGCAGAGCCAGACCCATCCTGCTAAAGGGTTCACGAAAGAAAAGCCACTTTGGGGCAGGGTAAAGCAGCTGCTGGAGGCAAGGAGGACGTTGGGAGCCTGGGTGCTTGGCACGTGTAGTTAGCGATCAGCTTTGTCTAGGTACAGGGCAATTTCAGCTGACTCCCCAGCAAAAAATATCTGTGGCTTGATTCCACTGCCCCAGTCACAGCCGGAGATGCAGTCTAGCTATTTAGGGCTGTAATATGAGGAAAAGTGGGAAACTCGTGTGCAGTATTGCCCTGTGAGTTGCACATCTTTTATATGAGAGTATAAACTGAGAGTGCTGCACACACAGGATTCCTCTTAAATTCATTCACTGAATCAAACACTGTTTTACACCAAGAGGCACCTCCAGAGGCCACGTCGTCCAGGCCTGCTCTCAGAACAGCCCGGGTGGGTCAGGCTGTGCGGGGCAACGTCCAGCTGAGTTCAGAATAGCTCCAGGGACGGAGAGGCTGCAGCCGACCAGGGCGGCCTGCTACCTTCATGGTAATAAATAAATAAACAAAGAAAATAAAAAAAGGCCCCTTGCCCAACATGGTGGCTTGCCGCCGCATGCTTCCGAGCACGTCTGCTGCAAGCATCAGGGCTGTTTGCGGGTAAGGGTTCCCATCACCGTACAATCAAGTGTCTGACCGAGAGTGTGATTAAGAAACTGTAACACACACCCCAAGTGCTCAGGTATCATAGCAATGAGCATAATATAAATGCCCAGAAAGCCCACACTAGCAAGCATTGTTTTAATGAAAAGCTCAGAAGCCTTCCCGAGCATTAATCTGGGTTGAGGAGTGTGCGTATAACGTGCCCCTTTCCACATGGCGATGCTTTAATGTGACAAGGCTGGAGCTATGAGAGTAGGCATGACGCACAGCCATCCTCTCCACCTTTGCTTCCCCATCGCCCAGCAGCAGTTGTCTCTCCTTTCTTCCTCTTTTCCTTTCCTCTTTCTCATTCCTAAAATAATCCTTTCACATCAGCATAGCTAATAGTTTTTATCAAGCCAGACCCCCAGTCTGTTGTAATTCTGTTTTTCCAACCACCCTGTTCATTCAAGTTAGAATAAAACTATTTAAATCAGTTTCATGTAATCTTCAGTTATTTAGGGACAAAATGTTTTACATGCTTGTGGGCTATCTGCTGGGGGCACAGTATTACTGAAGTTTTTTCTTCGGGTATTACACCACCATTTAAGTTTATTTTCTTGTTTTCCACACCATGTTTTTATCTCCTAAAGGACACAACTTATTCTCTCTATCTATTCCCTCCTCCTTAAGATAAAATGCCCACTTTTGGCTATATTTATTTAAGAGAGCAATGTAATTTATCAATTTGCTTGTTCGGAAAGAGAATCAAATTTGTGTTTGGAGACTATATGGCAAAATTGCTCCTTTTTTCCTCTGTGGTAAAAGAAATTCAGGAGATTTTTATCTATAAATCCTACATCTAGCACTAATTGTTTGGTCCAGAGTCTGATCCTCGTCGCACTAACGTAAAGTTCTCTTATTTATATTAAAGCTGATAGAATTACATAATGGTAAAGGTGGTGATAGTAAATTAAAATCAGCCGTGTGCATTTGCAGCAGAGTGAAATGGCGGCAATCCAAAATAACCAATCTTGGTAAGTAAGATCTGAATTTGGCCCACAGTGTTCACTTCCCTGTGCTGAGTTGAACTCAGTTTCTTTTATGTGAGTAGCCGGCATATCTAATGTAACAGAGGTCTATGAATAAATATAATGTCATTTGACGTGGATTTCAAACGAGTTGACAAACCTTCCCCAATCATTATCAGTGATTACCAATCGTTTTCCACAACAAGGAAAATAAATGCTTTTTTCGCTTGGTTGGTTTAGACTTTATCTGAAGAATCTTTAATGTAGGTACGATGGAAACTTTTCCAGCCTAGAAACTGAGGACCATTCTGTTCTAGGTGGATTTTAAAGATTACATTAGGCTTTTCTTGCTTAAAAAAGCATTGGTCACTGTGCCAACTGTGGAGTGTGTCATCTGCTTGTAGACTTTCAGCCGTGCAGAAATATTTCCCCTTTGTACCTGTGATTGTGTTTAATTCTGGTTAATTTTGTATATAAAATTAAAATCTTAATATCGATTAATATTAATAATGGATATTTACATCTGCATACATCTAAAATAACAAAAGAAATTCAATGATAATTAATTTGTCGTGAAGAATTTAAATTTTCAATTTCCTAGTTACGATGAATGCAAATGATTGTACCATTCTAATTTTATAAGAACCAAAGGTATATTTTACACCCCAAAAATTTAAAAAATGTGGTTTAGCCCTTTTTTGTTGGTGAATTTTTTTTGCTGTTGTCTTGGAAACCATTAAAAAAATTCTAAGTTATACATTCTGTACCGTTGACTTTACTCCACTTTCAAAGGAGGATACAAAAGCCCAATTTCTCATGCCCTTTTAAAAAACAATTAACCAGAAGGAGAGAAAAACAAGCCATCAGAAAGCAGACAATAATCCTGAATTAGCAGAGAGATGAACAAGTTATTTAAGTCCTTCCTACAGCTCACCGATCTCCCTGCATATGACAGGAACTGTGGGAGCCTACGTGGGACTCTGAAGGAAGAACGTGGGTGGAAGTGAGCCGAGACTGATTCAGTTCCTGCGCCTGCCTTGGTTGCCTTCAGGCAAAACATCTTCGACTCCTTATGGGAAGAAGCTTTGACACTTTGGTTTTTTTAGAAACTTTGCCTCCTCATTTTATTTTGCCCGCCCTGCGGTACAAGGAACATACAGATCCTAGGATCTGGATTTTTTTTTTTTGCTTGAATAAGAAATAATCAATAGTCAAACAACTGAGTTACTAATCCATTAGACTGCAGTTTGGCCTACCTTCTTCAGATAATCCGAGTAAAAGAAGTGACCAATTAATATGTTAAGTCTGGGGAAGCAGAAGCTGATTTAAAATACGTAATGCCCATCCTCCCATAAACATGTCTGCAACAGTGTCAAGGTCTGCTTGAAATAGGCAAAGACTCCAACTCAGGAAAGCATCCTTGTTTCAGGAAGGGTACTTGAGGACTTGCTTAACTTTAAGACAAAGTGCTCAAGCATGTGGGGGGTCAGTGGGGCTAAGCAGATGCCTCAGGCAAAGCCCATGAAAACAATTTATGTCCTGGCTCAGCACTGCTTGGCCATTGCTGTGATGAGATTTTGCCATTCCTGACCCCGAAACAGTTGGCCGCACTGCCTGGATTCTTGGGGATGGTCTGGGGCATTTCAGAACTGGATTCACAGCAGCCAGCACATATGTGGGATCTGTGTTTAACTGTCAGTTAAAAATAGTCCTCATTGAGGGGGATGTCCCTCTCTTGCAACCTTCACTGTTTAATATGAGATACAGGAGTTAACAGGTAAACAGGTAAAATGCATTTTAAAAATGTAAACAATACTTTAACATGTCCCTTTGATTATTGAACCTTCCTGCCTAATATAGATCCATCTCCACCAGGACTTGTTAAAAAAAATCAAAACTCCACTACTTCAAAATGAGAAAATTCCCTCTTTCCCGCAGGTGTGAATGATGTCCAGATATTCCAACTGCACATGCCCCAAAAAAAACAGAGAAGGAATTTCTTTTGTGGCTTGCAAATTTTCCACATAACCAAGGATATAATCATTTTACTGTCTTCCACCTTAACTGAGGATGAAAGTAGGAGTTTTATGTCTGTAAAAAAGGGGTTTTCCTAAAGGGATTCATCATGGANCTCGGGTGAGACCCCCCTGCAGCGCCGCGTCCAGCTCTGGAGCCCCCAGCACAGACAGGACATGGACCTGCTGGAGCGGGGCCAGAGGAGGCCACGGAGGTGATCAGGGGCTGGAGCACCTCTGCTGTGGAGACAGGCTGAGAGAGCTGGGGGTGTTCAGCCTGGAGAAGAGAAGGCTGCGGGGAGACCTTATTGCGCCTTCCAGTGCTTAAAGGGGGACTGTAGGAGAGATGGGGACGATCTCTTTAGCAAGGCCTGTTGTGACAGGACAAGGGGTGACGGTTTTAAACTAAAGGAGGGTAGATTTAGACTGGATATAAGGAAGAAATTTTTTACACTGAGGGTGGTGAGACCCTGGCCCAGGTTGCCCAGAGAGGTGGTCGATGCCCCATCCCTGGAGACATTCCAGGCCAGGCTGGACGGGGCTCTGAGCAACCTGGTCTAGTTGGGGATGTCCCTGCTCACTGCAGGGGGGTTGGACTAGATGGCCTCTGAAGGTCCCTTCCAACCTAAACCATTCTGTGATTCTATGATGTGCTTCTAGCCCTAAGAAAGCCCACAGTAAGACTCTCCAGGCAGCATGTATTTGTATCCAGAAAAGTTATGTTTGGCACTTTTTGAGGGTTTCATTACTCTTTCAAAGCCTGCTGTATTTTGACTGAAAATTATTTAGGGAACTCGGCTCTACAGGCAGAGGCAGACAAAAGGTAGTCTCTATGAAGTATTTTAACGTTATCTTAAACACTCCTAAAATAGTTTTTTCTGTAAGTGCATATTGCCCGTGCAGAATGCAGAGGTACAGTGTAAATGTTTTACTGATGCTCATCTGGAAGGACCTGCCTTCTCACAGCAGAGTCAGCCATGTGTAAAGTGAGCAGCCACTTTTACATGGATAAAATCTGTATTGAGGCTTCACCGTATATCCTGTGTATTTCAGAATAAATCTAGAGTCCTTCCATCACTTATTTTATCCAGCATTTTCTGCTCGTAAATATTAAAGAGAAGGAGACGAGGTATTCCTTCCAGTCCTCTGGCTTTCTTCAGCTAGTTTTCCCTCTTTGCCTCTTGCAAGACCCTCTCGGTTTCTCCTTTCAGATCTGCTTTACTGTTAGCACCAAGTTTTATTTCTTTTTCCTGCCCCTTCAGAGCAGAGGTGGTTAAGGGCTGAGATCACAGCCCTCTGCATGCAACCACCAGCCTGAACGGGGCTCTGCATGGTTTTCCAAAGCCATCAGATCACATGTTAAGGAAAATTTCAGTCCAGAGCCTCTGATAAAGCATAGATTAAAAATTGAAGTCTCTGCAAGAACAGCAAAATTATGTGAGAGCAAATAATTGTTAAAAAACGCTCATACATATATTGGGGTTGGCTGCAAAAAAACGTGCATGAAGTTTGATGCACAAGCAGAGATGACGGAGGTGAGAGTGAACCTCATCTTCTTTTCTCTGTTGGAGGAGTCTTTGTCTTTTGTGAGGAAATACGACTATCCTTTCTTACATGTGCCTCAACATTCAGGTGTTCATATAGACACTGAAATACTTTGTTTAAGAAATTACTATTTGAACTCAACAGATGTTGAGGCCACGAGATTTTCTGTGATTTTCTGGCCTTGCTGGGTTATATTTCATAAGTTAAACCAAAGGTGTTTTTACCCCGATCTGGTGGGTGGAAGGCATCCTTCCATTCAGAGAATGACCCCTTTGAAGATCAATAATTTGCGCCCAACTGGAGCTGAGC
Organism: Anhinga rufa; assembly: GCA_013400875.1. Taxonomy (NCBI): domain Eukaryota; kingdom Metazoa; phylum Chordata; class Aves; order Suliformes; family Anhingidae; genus Anhinga; species Anhinga rufa. The sequence continues at coordinate 24,331 of VZTV01103026.1, read as the reverse complement.
CCAGGAAGCTATATCACAGCCAAACCTTTTTCATTATTTTCATTTTTAGGTTTATCTGTGTACTTAAACAAGGTGTAATTGCAAGTGTGAGATTATATGGATCCTGTACATGGTAATCCTCCTTTTACCAAAAACATGTGTTTTGCTCACGAACAAACAGTTCATTCCACCAGGCTCATGATTCAACACCTATTCAAGCAGATGGCTGGTTGAAACTGGACTTGACTGTAATGGAGAGAAAACATGCTGAAAAAATATGCCTAATGTCTGGCATGCCAGCTACTATTTTTGCAAGCTGTTTGATGGTTCTGTAGAAAAGTCAGTGTGCAAAGTCTTCCCCCAGCATCCTCTTCCCTCCACTTGCTGTTTCACAGTCCTGGACGTCAGTTCAGCCCTCACTCCTGCTCCACCATCTCCCCTCTGACAACCAAGCCAGCTCACAAAGTTTCATCTTGGAGCTCACCACCCTCTTCATTGCCCTTATACAGTTGTCCATAGGGTTACACTGGACACCGGGTCAATGAAATTACCCAAATAAACAGCCAAATAAACAAACCCTTAATTTTTTAAAGTTATTATGGGGTGGGTGGCTTGAGTAAAAATCTGCTAACGTACAAAGCAAATCCCCCAAATGATATTTTTTTGTCCCTAAGCTGTTCCTCCTTGCTCAGTCCCCCCTCTCCCAGCCTCCAGTGGGGAAGGGGGTGGGGATTTATAGCTGAAAAGCAGCTTCATTTGCTTACCCATCCTAAATTTCCTTGCTGTGTTTCTTCACTACATTAACAAACGGGACCATTAAAAAAAAAAAACAAAACAAAAAACACAACCACAAAAGTTTGTGCGTGAGGTACAAAACATCGGCCATGTTAGTTGTGGTTTCTTTGTTCTTGCTGGGAGGGCTGTTGCCAAAGGTGCTTTCCCTAAGCAATGCGTGCTGGCGCAGCATGCTGGGCATCACGCGTGGACCTGGCCCTCATGGCTGGGGCGCCTCCCATGGCAGCCCCCCCCACCCAGCTCCAAAAAAACATGCCCATGGGCTGCTCTCCCTGACTGCCCAGAAGTGCACTGTCCTCCCCGGGAGTGATTTTCACTGGGTGGAGAAGTGTGGATGACAGTCCCTGCCAGTGCTGCGGTTCCTATAAATGAAAATTAGTATAATATGTTTTGTGTGACGCTGTGGGCAGATGTGTGTTTCCTATTGTGAATAAGCGCATTTCATTATAGACATGTCATAGATGTCTAGCTGTCTATAACTCTGTCTCTGTGTCTCTCAATTTCTCTCTTTCTCTGCTGGAGTGTAATTTCAGCTCTCTATTTATACTGTTACAGTCTCAATTTTATGTCTGTTTTCTAAAAGCACTTGAATTAGGCTATTTGACATTTCCCTGTGCTAACGTGCTCTGATCCAGAGAAAATCCTGTTTTGGAGAAAATATTAATATTTCTATGAAGTAGGAGAACAGAACAGGGGTGGCAGGCAAATATAGTAAACAGCAAGCAGCTTTCTGCAGGGGAAGCTTTAATCTGGTGATGACGCTAGTCATCCCTGATGTCTGAATAAACAGGGTTATCATGATTAATGGCAATTAGTGGTAGCATTGATATTGCTTATTTTTTATGTTGCTGTAGGCTCCGTGGAAGGTGTCACATGAAGATGTTACACCCATCGAAGGCAAGTGCAGGCTGCAGTGGGCTTGCATGGGATTTACAGCACTGGGGCTAATGCAGATACATCCAGGAAACCCAATTTCAGCTGTGTCTCCTTAGAAATAAAACAAGACCTTTGAGATAACTCCAGAGTTGTCCTGAAGGGAGATGATCCGCAGTAGCACTATTTGCATGGCAGGAGAAAAAAAGGATGGTGTGCAACTGGCAAATAATGCTGCAGGATTTTGTGTTAGCTGTGCTCCTTCCTTTCCCTTTTCTGGGTGATATCATGTCCTGTGGCACATACCACTTCAAACTAGGTTGTAAAGCCTGCAGAGCAGGGAACTCCCCACCTTTGTGCACGTGCCACAGACGCCACCAGAGAATCCCCCTCCTTCCAACACCCTCCAAGCACAAAAGTGTGCCTGATAGAGCGAGACCTTCCTGCATGCAGGATTGTGCCCAGCTCTGTACAGTTATTTATTCACAAATTTAGAACTCCCAGGAAGGGGATTTTACTGATTTAAAAAGTTTAATTCTGAGGATGGATCACAATTTGGGGATGCACATTACGTGGAGATGTCAGAGCTGCTGTCCTATAGGAAACAGGGATGGTATGTTCTCATACGATTTTAATTGATGACAGAATTAATTTGGAAGTGTTTACAGCTGCGCTAATTTCTTTTGAGCTCCTTCTCACGTTCCTGGAGCACAATAGAAAGCTGACTGGATGAAACCTTTGAGCAATGTTTTACCATGTAAGATTGAGGTTAAGTAAAAAAAAAAATGGAAACAAGTTGACTTACAGTAGTTTCAATTTATTTTATAGCAGGTCTGGAATTAGTTTGAACTTGTCGTTGCTTTGGCAGGGGAAATAAACATTAAATAGAAGCAAAGTCAATCACATTTCAACATTTGCATTTTTACCATTGAGTGTGTTTACCTGAATTATCATCTTGTAGCAGACATCTCTGCTTTGCTTTGATCTTGCACTACCAAAGGTATTTTACAAGGAGCAGTCATTAAAAACCCACACACAATTATGACAATTTCTGTAAAGCTCATCAAGTAATATAAGGTGCAGGTCTTTTCATTTTAATTTTAATGTGCTGTACTGTAGAATTAAAAAATAATGAAATGTTTTAGAGAATCCTTAGATTTTACTTCTCCCCCAGTACGGCAGCTGGAGATGTGTGCCTAATGTGAAGGATGATGGCAAAATGGGCTAGATTTCCTATCCAGCAGGAAGATTTACAGGTTGGGTAAAATACCAAGTGACAAACCAATTGTGCAACTGAGCTAATAGGAATAACACATTTTGTGAATCTTGTTAGCTATTATTACAAATGCTTGTGTATATATGGTTTAGTTCTTTGTTACCTCTTGAAATCCTGTTTATGTACAGCTCCAAAGTACAGCCTCTGCTTCCTGGATTGAAATGCTATTGACTGAACCAGGTTTTTTTTATTTATATAAATATATTTCCTGTATTGCCAGAGAACAGGGGAAAAAACCTCTCTTGTGTGAAACACAAATGGGCCAGAGAAAGGAGTCCCACTAGCAAAACAAAAGTCTGCAAATATCAACACAACAAAGTTTGCAGTCAATTAATTCATTAATTGCCCAGTTTTTAATACTTGGCTGTTTTTAAGGGTTGTTGTAACACCGATGGGCAGTGTATGAATACTTGAGAATTAACAGGCAATCCCCACACTTTTTCCTCTTCTGTTACAAAATATTATAGTTTAGCATAAAAGCAAAATAGATACATGAAATTGTCCCTCATGTACTCATAGTAACAAACATATATATAATTTTTAATGTGCATTAGTAACAAAGGTGGTTCCATTCTCCATCACAAATACTCTAAGAGCATTTGCCTGATGCTATTGTGGCGATTGCTATCTCTAGCCGAAGACAGCAACCTGAATAATCCTGGGAGATGAGAGCTGGGTTTTCGATGCAAGAACTCCACTGGACTCTGCAGCTAAATTGCCAAGATCAGAGCTTGAACCACAACTTGTGTGCAACTCACAGTCCTTAAAGAATAAAACATTTAATCATACTGGAAAATACGGGACCTTATGGATGGCCTTTAAATTTGCAACTCGTCAGATGTCACCTTGGCCAAAGGGAAACCAGGGGTAGGGATCATTTGCCCAGACAGGCATAATTCTGGGCAATAATTCTTCTCATGCAAAGGTAGGCATCTAAAATGGGCCATATGAATCACGCTCTGAAAGTGCCTGTTAATGACGAGGGCAGCCTGAGGTGACCAGCTCCTCCCTTGCTGCAGATGTCTGGCTCTGCCAAAGAGCCTGTCCTGGGTGACCAACTGTACTTGACCCTCTAGCGTGGTTGCAAATGGGTCCAAAGCGGGATGCAGCTCCCTGAGCTCCAGCTTAAATCCAGACGGGAGACCGTGACAGTCAGCAGGAGAAAACAAGGATCTTCAGGCTGCAATTTGCCATCTCCAAAATTAAGTGTCTCTCCTGCCACTGTGCCTGAGCAAGTCACCCTGGAAAGACATCCGTCCTCAAATGCTTCCTTAGATCCACATTAAAACTTTTTAATTATATCATGGAAGTGGACTTTGCTAGTCCGCGCTAACTAAAAAGATACTCTTTCTGGGTTTGGTTGGTTTGGGTTTTTTCTTGAATGGCTGCATTGTGTGCGATTACAATAACACATCTGCTCATAAAACGGGCATGCAAGACTCTGCTGTGAAGAATCGAGGGTGTGGGCATTTGTTCAAAGCGACTGGTAATATATTGCTTGCAACTATCTGACAGATTGCTAATAGGGCACAGCTGTTTTACATGTTCATGATTCCTTTGGCCACTCTCCACAACAGAGTGGGAGATCCAGCATTGTTTCCAGCAGGGGGAAAAAAAAAAAAAAGCCTCAAATTATGCCTTTCAAGATAAACCCTATGAATATTCTCATAAAGATTGAAGATATTTATATACACAGCTCTGTGTGAAATGAGCATTTTTATTTTGTACTGTCTTTTATGTTATATTTTTGCAAAGGACATGGAACATGTCTTCGGTTATATTGGCAAGTGCAGCATCACTCAGGCAATAATTTCCAAAGGTGAACAAAGCCATAATTCTGCTGTTTTGCGCAAATCAGATTTGCACATTTTTTCGCTCTGTAACTTTCAGAAATGACTGTGAACAAACCAGCAAAATTCCATTCTTCCCTCATATTTGAGCTAACCCTCATGAAGTCATTAAGAGTATTCCCACGCTGATGAGCACAGTCTAAATAAAGCCTAGATAAAGAAGGAATCTTTTGTTAATTTCTATGTAGCCGTATAAATGATTGTAAATACAGAATTCTCTTCCATGGGTGAGATACTTTAAATAATCTGTCTCTTAAAAGATCATTGATGATGGAGGTAATGGCCTAGCTATTTTTGGTTTGTGTTGTATATGGAGTGGTTATATAAAGAGCTGGATCAACAGCTTTGGAATTGAAGCTTTCTTGATGAATATAACAAAGGGTCATGTTGTTGATGTGCAGGACTAGTTTTTCTCACAGCAGGTTAACATTTACTTTCCCCCCACTTGGAAGGGAAAACTTGGGATGTTCTCTTGCAATCATCTGAAACAGTGTCAAAGCATTAGATAAAAGACTGGATATTTTTGGACATCTAATGTGTAAACACTACCATTTATTCGTTTAAAATAAGAATATTCAAATATTTGTTAATAAAGTAGTTCTTGGTGGAGAAAAATATTCTACAAGATTTTAACAGCTCCACACTTTTCCTAGTTCCTCCTTAAACACTGGCAGTCTGAAGATGCCAAACAGCAACGGGTACATTTTAACAATTCCAGTCCTTTGTGCTGGTTAGTGTTTTGGTGTTTATGCCCATTAAAACCAAGAGTGGCATTTTTAGCTGCAAACCTTTTTATTCTTGCCTGAATATGGGCATGGCAATAAATGCATATAGAGGAAAGCTGGTATTGCATGCAGATTTTGAAAACACGTATTGCATGCAACTTTGCAACACATGCGTGTTATAGGAGGCTGGAAATCCAGCTCTGCCTGGGTTCTTCAGTTCTCTAATAAGTTTTTTGCCTGAACCACAGGTGATTTTACACTGCTTTCTCATTTTTTTCTCTTCGGTTATTTGCATAATCAGATGACCTTTCTGAGCTGTCTAACAGCAATCAAGTAGCTGGCAAAAAGAGTGGTTTCCTCTAACTTCAACAGTCTTGAAGTGAGGCATCCAATTTAAGCAAGCTGTTAAGGTGCTTGTGTAGCATCCAGATGATAAATGATGAAACCTCTTTGAACTGTGATTTCTGGAGGTGCCTCTCTCTAACTGAGTGTCTAACTCTTAGGCAACCCAGATTAGTAGAGATTAATCCTAGCATAAAGGTCTAGACTCCATCACGTATGTCTGTATGTCTGCAAAACTGCATTTGCAAACGAGGGGACATTGCATTGACTCTGAGATTCAAAAAAGCTGCATATCTTGTTTATTTCCATGAGCTGGCATCTTTAAGTTTATTCAAGGTATTTCTGTGAGGGTGGTCAGCAGAACCACTGCCATGGACTTCTGGAGGGCAGACTTTGGCCTGTTCAGGGCACTGGTTGGGAGAGTCCCTTGGGAGGCAGTCCTGAAGGGCAAAAGGGTCCGGGAAGGCTGGGTTTCTTCAGGAAGGAAGTCTTGAAGGTGCAGGAGCAGGCTGTCCCCATGTGCCGCAAGATGAACCGGCGGGGAAGACGACTGGCCTCACTGAACAGGGAGCTTTTGCTGGGACTCAGGAAAAAAAAGGAGAATCTACTGCTTTTGGAAGAAGGGGCAGGGAATTTAAGAAGAATACAGGGATCTCATTGGTCTTGCAGAGAGAAAATTAGACAAGCAAAAGCCCAGCTAGAACTCAGCCTGGCCACTGTTGTAAGGGATAACAAGAAGAGAGCCAAGGAGAATCTCCTTCCTCTTTGGGATGCAGTGGGGAACATTGCCACAGAGGATGAGGAAAAGGCCGAGGTACTAAATGCCTTCTTTGCTTCAGTCTTTAAC
>VZTV01103026.1:2806-17010 GCA_013400875.1 Anhinga rufa | reverse complement strand
ATACCCCTCAGGAGTGTGAACTCCACCAATGCATGATCACTGCAGCCCAGGCTGCCTCCAGTCTTGACGTCACTGATGAGCTCACTTGCACTGGTGACCATCAGGTCCAGTACTGCATCCCCTTGGGTAGGGATGTCTATTACCTGGCTAAAGAAGCTATCCTCAATGCATTCTAGGAATCTCCTGGATTGCCTAGAGCTCACCGTGCTACTTTTCCAGCAGATGTTGGGGTGACTGAAGTACCCCCATAGGACTAGAGCCTGTGAGCGCGAAGCCTCCTGGAGTTGGAGGAAGAAGGCTTCGTCAGTAGGCTCCCCTTGATTAGGTGGCCTGTAGTAGACACCAACCACAGGGTTCCCTCTGTTGCCTCTGTCTCTGATTCTTACCTATAGGCTTTTGACCTGCTCGTGGTTATTCTTCAGGGACAGCTCTTCACACTGGATTGATCTCTTGATGTGAAAGGAACTTCTCCAGGGACGTAAAAGGTACCTGGAAAGCAGTCTGTAAGTACACTGGTAGTGAGGCAGAAAACAAAGAGAAGGGTTGATTCACTGCTTGGGGGAAAGAAAAACGTACTAACAACACCCCAGCAAAAGAGTTTCCTTTTTTTTTTTGTTTTTCAGTCATTGTCTGAAATCAGTTGTCACAGCCAGCAGTCATGTTGAAAGGGCAAAATTCCAGCTACTGTAGGGAAAGAGCAGATTAGGGAGGATTTAGGTTAAGTTACTTGTTTTTAAGTCACCACGGTTGGTGAAATTCACTTTGAGTAACTAGACAGCTGGCCGAAACAATTTGTCTGTGATCTTGGAGGTGTCAGGCAGGACAGGGGCTGGTGACTCCTATCCAGTTCAAATACCAACATTCGCTGTTTCTCTAGCAAACCCTTAAAAATACCACAGATGCTGTGGTCTCACCACAGGATCAAGCAGGAGAAAAAACTGAGTTGCGCAGAGACCTCTTAAGCTTTCAAAACCAAAAGCAAACCAAGAGGAACACAGGGGGTGGAAAATCACATAAGCTACTTTTTAAATAGTCTTTTTTTAAAGTTTGTTCATGTTTCTGCTTTCTAATGAATTTGCCTCCCTCCATTACTCATCCTGCAGAATTTGTGTGTTGAGTTCAAGGTATAGCATCCCTGCAGCACCATGAGGGGTGTAGGACAAACAAAGCCTGTAATTTATTTTTTTATTAGTGTGGTGGGGAATGAAGATGAATGCCAAAAAACAATTAAAGAATTGTATTAATTGTAGATATACAATAAGAAAGAAAAGAGGTAGCATCTACTTTTTTTTTTCTGCTGCTATTTAGGATATCTGATATGATTCGTACCCATTGAGGGCAACAAGATTGACACAAAACCCCACTCCTTCCAGCAGCACAGTCAGTTCCAATGCAATTAGATATCTATGATTTCTTGCTCTTCCAAGAATAATCAGGGCAAAGACTGAATTCCATACATTGCACGCTGAGATACAGAAGCTAAGATGGACATTGTCCTTGGGTGGTAGGCATTGGAGTCCACACATTCACATGCAAAGTCAATTACACCAGCCTGCTTCTTTTAAATAAAATCAGTACATGTAACGTTGACAGTTTCTAAGTATACCCTTCTACAGTTGCTGTCAGAAGACAAAAATGTAAAGACCTAACTTGTGTGAGATGTGGTTAAATTGCAGTTCTGTACTGTTTAAACACAACTTGTTCACCAGCCTTAAGACTGGTGAAGCCTGCAATTGTTTTAATATGAATAAACAGATTCAGGTCTTACCTTCTTAAACTTTAGGCTGAAGGAAGCACCATTTTTCTGAGCATTTTGCTATGCAAAATACACAGGAACATTTCCATGATATTACGTAATTCAGTATCAGATTTATTTGTAATTCCAAGTGAAATGGCAGCGTTTGAGCTGAATGCACCTGTGAGAGTCAATGCTAGTGCTGTATTGGGTTTATTGTTGCCTGCATGCTCTAAAGCAATCAAAGAATTCTGCAGATGTTCTTCAAAGAGTACATCCAGAACACCACCTCATTAAACATCTCCTTGGTGCTCATTCTATTTCCCACTTCAAATTGCTGCATTTAGTTGCAAAATGACCTCTTGTAGCAGTGAAATTTTATTAACTCTTCAATCCACTGGCACAGAGATGGAAATAACATTGAAAAGGGAAATACAAAAATGAGTGGTCTGGGGCTAACTCATATGGCAGAGTGGCATGAAATGGAAGTAACTTCTACAGCTAAATGATTGCACTTGCTTTCTATTGGTGGTAATGCCTTCATCCTCCTAGTAGGCTGATGATCCGCAGACGTTTGTCTTCTGGCTTTCTGTTAAATAAAGAGGGTCTACTTTTGCCCTCAGATACTCTTACTATATGCATACACTTAAGGCCTGAATTTCATGCTTTTGGCCTTTTAGCTTTCTGTTGCACAGCATCCATTACAAATCTGGAGCCAGATTCACTTATCCCATGAATTATTGCTAAGCAAGCCGGGTTAAATGAGCTCCTGTGAAAGATGCTCTGAAGAGGCAGTATATAAGAGTCACAGTTCAGTCCTTGCTTTTCTCTCTTCTAAAGTGGAAGCAAGACTCAGCAGCCCTTTAGCCAGTACAGTTTATTCCTTGCTCAGCACAATGTTGGCCTTAGCTTGAGTGTTCAGAGGTCAGGGAAAAGACTCAGAGTTAATGGGGAGTAGGATGGTTGTCCATGGTCTGATTTTCCTCTTTTCTTGACTGTGACCTGCAGTTTGTCTGATATCCTCAATAGTCCCTCGCATGGAAATGTAGCTGCACCTGCAGCTAAATGCACCTTGCTCAGTGCACCAGCCATTAACTCCCTTCATTAATTTAAGGGTAAGAAAGCAAAGATGTTATGACTGATATCCACTGAAAGTCTATGCTGCTTCACTTCTCTCTGAAATGAGCACCGAGCAGAGTCTAGCTCTGTCCTGGCTGTGAAGAAGCAATGCCAAAGGCACCTCGTATTCCTCCATTGCCACCACAGAGGTTTGAACACTCTTTCCAAAACAGCTGTGATGCACAGAAATAAATTCACAGCTTATACTTCAAACAGTGATGAACATGCTGTGGTCATATATTGTGTGGTCCCAAATTTTTAAAAAAAACTTTATATAAAATTAAGTGGAGATGTGCATTTTTAATTCTTCTGTTGCTACAGGATGGTGCTGCACAGAGCTTTAAACTTTACCCATCACCATAACACCCAGACTAAAACAGATCAAGATCAAAAAGAGAAGCCTTTTCATCAGCTCAGCTTCCTGAAAGGAATTTAAAAGAATTTAAAGATTTTAATTAGGAGTCCAGCCAAAGACATGTGTTTAAGCAATATGAGCTGCTTGTTTTGATATAAAATTGGGAAAGACATATATATTACTTACATCAAAAGTTAAGTTGTGTTGGTTGAAAAGGTGTTCTGAGTAGCAGGGACACGGCATAAGAAATGATCAGGGGCTGTGTTACACACACACACAGCTAATCTCACAGCTCTGTTTTATAATCTTTGTTTCAAGCGGTTTCAACAAAGATTTTGTCTGCCAAAAAAACTAAACTCTATACTTATAAAATTAATGTAAAACAGCAATAAGAATAAAAGTGAGTTGAAACAGTTTTAAGGGTTTTTTCATTGAATTTTACCTTTCGTTTAATATAAAGCTATAATGTTATTGCTGAGCATAAGAAACACAAGGATAAAGCAAGAATTCTTGAAAAAACAGTAATTTCCTAGAGAAGATGGAGAGATAGTTCTCTAAGAAACCTTTAAAGAATGATATATGCATAACCACATTTCACAGAAACAAACTGATTTTTAATTTTAAGATACAATTTATAAGCATTATGCAGTAGGAAAATAATTCTTTAGGTACCGATCATGGCTTTTCCTTGTTGATTTCCATTTCAAAATTATGACTTGCTGTAAATCACCCTGCTCCAGAAGTTTATATATGGTTAGAATGAAACAACGTCTTTAAGATTTTTATCCATTAGGGCCCATGGTGCTGAAAGCAAGCAAACAAGAAAGTAAGCAAATGGGAATTTAATAAAGTGCTGCATTTCCAGTACACGGTGCAATAGGTAAATAATGAAAGGATCCAAGTAAGAGTTACTGTTAAATCCCACCTAAAATAAATAAATAAGTCAGTAAACAATCAAATAAATAAATATTTTGGTGCAGTGGTTGTATATGAATCTCAAGGGTATTTTGAACCTTTTTCATCTTCCATTTAGTTTAACTCTGTATCAACTCGAGCAGACTTGCTTCTAGCTGAAGAACCCAGTCAAGTGCTCAGACCTGCATGGGTTAATGCACAGGTTAATGCATACCCCTGAAGACGCACTGAAATTAGCAGCCTCTGAGCACCCTCCAGTTTCTCTCTGCACAGCTCTGACTTCAGGACTCACGAACTGTACTCCAGCATGAAGAAAACACACACCTTACAATTTTGCATGCACCAAAAAGAGTGCGTGTGCTAAACGTGCTTTCTTGGACTTGCTCAGAAGCTGGGGATGATTGGTGAATCCTTGAAGAAAAATTAGAAATAAACTGAGAGACAGATTTTTACTTATTTTACATTCTGGTGGTGCCTCCTTTCAAGGATTTTTTTTTATGCCATGTGCTGTTCCAAAAGCAGAACTGTCCCTGCTCCCAAAGCAGTGCAAACTGCAGATCTCACTATAGAGTTTAGCAACAATTACTGCCTTCAGAGTATTCCATGATGCAGATAAAGACCAAGCTTTCTTTTTGTTCCTAGCATATCTTGTTTCCAAACCGTTCAGAACTGCAGAGGTATTTCCCAGTATTCAGTAATCCATCCTAAGCACTGTTATAGAATGCAGCTATGATACCTCATCTCAAAACAAAACAAAACAAAACAAAACAAGTTAGCATTAACACTTTATTACAAGATAAATACTATTAAGTAAACTGCTTCTCTCCACAGAAGTCAAAGAAAATGATCCATGACTAAGGTGTTTTCTTTCTGCAATCACTTTCCACTTCAGGTATTAAGAGAAGCAAAGAAAAAATAATTGGTTTTAGGATGTGGAAAACATTTTCTGATGGTTGTGATAATTACATTAACATTTTCATAGGTAGTCGTTTATACAGATACTTAACAAAAAGATACACAAAAGAGGGTGGAAGTGAACTGCGTTTCATTCATGGTTTTTTTAAAAAGCAAAAAGAAGATAATTCAGAATGCCACATTTTGACCCTGGTGCCATCCATTAAATTATCCAGTTAATTTTTTATTCAGAAATTAATTTAATTCAAATATATTTCAGCAATGGGAAATGTCTCTGTGAAATGATATAGTAGCTTTCCCAGAACTAATAGCCTCTTTCATAGTGATGGTGGAACATCATGCAATTTTCAGCACAGATCAAGTACATCGATTTGAGTTTTCTTAGCACCTCTTTAGCAGAAGGTAGACAGTGGCCAGGAGTGCAGGCAGCACTAAGGCAATGTTTTTCTCTGGAGGCTGCTCCATGGAGCAGGGATACCTCAGTATTAGTGTCACCTTCTTAATGACATATCTGGTACTGCTCATTGAAGGTTCAAGGGGGTAATTGCAGTTCCCTTCAAGTCCAGTTAAAATTGGGTTCTTCTGGGAACTGCACTGAGACTATTCTAACTTCTGAATACCAGGCTCGTCTTCCCTGGCTGCCCAGCGTTGTACCTCACGCCCATCAACCCCACAGGAAGAGGAGGCAAGAGGAACATTCCTCTAATCCAGACAGTGAAAGTGAAATCAAGACCTTTCCTCACTTCATCTTCCATCATTTCACACCGTGCTGATAGTCCCATCATTTACTTTTTCTAACTTCCCATTAAGATCTGGAAGCAAAGAGCTCCACTTCCCTACTAGCAGGATTTTAAGGGAAAATGTTCTTCCTTCCTACCTTACACAGCTATGATACAGGTTTATCCCATCCTAAGCATCTGGTGCTATTTTGCTTGAGCAGGGAAAGAAAATTAAATGCATGGCCCCAAAACTGAATGACCCTTTCAGTAGCTTTACACAGCTCCAGCGAAGAGTAGACAACAGGTAGGCGGTGTAGGATTTGCCTTGGTATTGGCCAGTTGGTCTCAGTTAGATGGCAATATGTGTTTCTTCTTTGTAGACTGTCCCACTGCAAAACATGTTGTCCCTGGTTCCCTGTAGCACAGGAGGGTGGAAAGGCTGCACTGCTGCCAACGGTGTGAGGTGCCTGCGACCTACAAGTAGCAGCATGGATTTGCACATTGTGGTGCTTTTTTAAAAAGAAAGCCTCTGAACAGCAGGAAGTCATAGTTATGTTACGGAGAGCTATCTTTTACTTGTCACATTAAAACTGGTGGTTAGTTTTATTAGAATACGATTGCAAACATCTGCCTGTGGAAGCTCCATCTGAAATGCTTCTCTTATTTCATACATTGCATTGCTCCAGATACTTATCAGCCCTGTTTGCGGCAGGCTTGATTTTTGGGAGGACTGGGCTGCATAACTGTTCTTGATTTATTCAGGTTTCTGGCATACCTTTTATCATTTTTTAATTTTTACACTTTCAGTGAAAAACCTTGAAAGCAGAATTGAGCCAAAACTTGTTTATCTTGATGCCAGGAGTCACAAGCTTTATATGATTTTAATCTGAAACAAGACATCAATGAGGGTGGGTATCTGCAAATGTCAGTGAGTCCAGCCTATCCTCCTTTCTCATTACAGAGCATAAAACCAGCTAAGGCCTGATTGGTTTTGAGTTTAATTCTATGGTAAACTGACAACAATTTTGTTTGTTTTTTTCACTTTCTAACACCCGCCTCCTGTAAAATGAGAGTTCCCATCCTTATACAGCATATACTTACTTGCTAACGTAATTTAAACTTGTAAGCGTTTACTTCCCAGCAGTTGTTAAAACACCACTACAGATTGTATTTAAATTTATACATTACATAAAGAGTAATTATGTTCATGTAAGACAATGATGATGATGATGATGGTGATAAGATCAAGCAGCAGATGTGTGAACATAAGTGCCCGCCACCTTATTTTAAACATCAGATGAGCTAAATGGAAGCTTAAGTATCTTTTGGGGATCATTTTGTTAAATGAATATAAATAATTCTTTAAATTTTATTCCCCATTTGAAGATACGGTAAATTATAGTCAAATGTTCTTCACAGCATTGATATTATAGCAGCACTGACTTTGTTACTTCAGAGGCAACTAATTGAGAAATACATGAGCTAAGATGACTTTTAAAATACATAAACAAGAGAAAAGTTTAAAATCTGGTGTCTCTTATCAAACCCGGTAGGTAGTTATCATGCCTGTTCTCAACAGCACAGCCACGGTTCTCCTTCACATCTTTTAGTTCTTAAAGGGGGCTTGTAAGAAAGATGGGGACACCCTTTTTAGCAGGGCCTGTTGCGACAGGACAAGGGGTAATGGTTTTAAACTAAAAAAGGGTAGATTTAGACTGGATATAAGGAAGAAATTTTTTACAGTGAGGGTGGTGAGACCCTGGCCCAGGTTGCCCAGAGAGGTGGTCGATGCCCATCCCTGGAGACATCCCAGGTCAGGCTGGACGGGGCTCTGAGCAACCTGGTCTAGTTGGGGATGTCCCTGCTCACTGCAGGGGGGTTGGACTGGATGGGTTCTGAAGGTCCCTTCCAACCCAAACCATTCTGTGATTCGATGATCTGCAGCCTCTTGGACTTTCTCACCTTTGCCCATCTCACAAGATCTTCAAGGAAATATCTGCTGTCCTGGACATGACAAAAAATGTGGTAGAGTCAGAGTAACCTCCCACCTGTTCTTTTTTCTGTTTTCTTTGGTAACTCAATGATAATATAGGCAACACAGGCTTATGTTGCACCTTCACCTCAACAAGGTTTGTCCCCTTCTGCTGCCTCTCAGGACGTGGCCTAGCCACCCAATGCCCCAGGGTGGAACACCCCTTCACTCCACAGTGTCTGTATTCTGCTTAAAATAGTTCAGATTTGCTGGGCCAGGAAGGGAGCAGCCATGGGCAGTGGATGAGAAAGAAGGAAGGGCACAGGCAATGAAGTGTATGTCAGACATGAGGTCAAACCTCAGCTGCTGTGACTCCTTAATGTGAAACACCCAAATGTCATGAAAGGAGGGGAGGGAAGACGCGGAGTATCGCAGGGGTCTCTCTACACATGGTGTAGGAAAACTACATTGCTCATCACCGCCTGTTCTGCTAGGCATGGCTGAAGGTCAAGCTTTGCATCCTGGGACCCAAAACCACTTTGGAGGTGTGGACTCATAGGTTGGCTGCATCGTAGTGCATGTTAGAGCAAGAGCTGGTACCTGTTGCTTCAGTAGAAGAATACAAAGGAAATAGTAGGAAATGGCAGGAAGAGTCTCTTGAACAGAGTGTTTAGATCTTCAGTACCCTCTGCCCTCTGCCACGAGCCTTCCTCAACAGTTTGGCTGCCATGATATGGAGAAAAAGCACTGTTTCCATCCAGGCTGTGATGGATAGCCCTAGCTGGAAGGAGCTACACCAGCTATAATGTATTATAAAATAGTTTTTAATTTATTAGAAGAAGAAAAGATCAAGGAATGTTTCCACTAACCTTAACCACTTTATTTGTATTAAATCATATTAAGTTGCTGTTATTTTCTTGCATTTGGCATTTTCTTCTGGTTTTTTTTTTATTCTGATTCTCCTTGGCCTCCTGCCAACTGTGCATCAAGATTTGAGAGTCAGTTCTAAACTCCATTTCCCCTACAAAAAATGAAGAGACATGATTATATTTAAGAGCACCGTATAAAAAAAAAAAAAAAAAAGTAGCTGTAATTTACTTCTATGGGCTAGGTATAGAGCAAAACAACAGCTTTAAATAGACATATCATGTGAGCTGCTTGAATTAGACCATGTATACATACTACTTTCATACAGCTTGAAAAAACAGCCAGCGAGTGTGTGGATTACTGAAGCATTCAACGTCTTACAGTGAAACATTTTGAATCTGATGCCGCAGAAGACAACGTGCCCAATATGGGATGTGGAGACAGCCCAGGGAGCTCAGTACCCTGTAAGATGTGAGTCTGAGAGAAAATTTTTATACATTTGCTTAGCCTAATATTTATTTTCAGACTAACGCAAATAACATCTTCATGTCACATAACTATGAAGCCTTATGTCAGAGGGAGATAAATCAAGAAAACACTGAATTTAGATCAATTCACAGCTGTAAGAAAAGGAGTGTGCGTGCGTGTTTATATATATCAATATCATTAATTACTTCACTGAGCTTCTTCTAGGGGTGATGTTGGGTCTTGCAGTCCCTAGGTGACGTATTGACTCTTTAGAAGTTAATCAGTGAGTTCAATAAATTCTGGAAGCTTTATATTTCACCATATTTTAGACTTGCTACTGTAAAATAGTACAGCTTGGGCTAGTATTCAGAATACACTCAGAAAACATGCAGATAAAGCAATTAGCCACTTTAGAGTGGGCTTCTTGGTTACAGTGTCCATACTAATTAAACTGATTGAGAATACATGCAGTCTCATAAGAGGGCCAGGTCAGGAATAAATTTTTCTTATGAAGGTAGAGTAAATAGGACACACAGTTAAACAACATCAATAAGAATTGATTAATATGTTCTACAAATCCAATGGAAATGAGGAGCATTTGCTGATTTTAAAATTAGACTTGTTATAAATGATCTGAGATGGTTTTAGCTGCTTAATTTTAGGCAACTAAATTCAAACGCTTTGTTCTGTCACTTTTAAGTAATACAATTAATATGTGCAAAGTAACTAAAATTTCCTATATCCTAATTGACTGAGTCACATCCTTATCCTTTTGCAATGAATTCTTCTGTAAATGCCACCAGCCAAATTAAAAATATAACAAAGCACCTAGAAATTTTTCCTATAACCTTCCATACTAAACGTAACTTTAGTACAATAAAAGTATCTGTTGAAAAAAAAGAAAAAAAATGCTTATGCATTTCAAAACTTCTGTTCTTACTGAAATTCTGAGTACTCCATGATCAAAAAGAGGACATGAACACAGTGGAAATTTTGGCAAAATTTTGTAAGTAAAAACTTTCAATGTAAACTAAAATTGCACATAGCTTAGATTTAAGCATTTGAAAAAGGAAAAATAACAGTTTACCAGCAGCAATCTGAACTCAAATACAGATACATTTGATCCTTATGAAGCTTCTTGAAAGACTGAAAACTGGCTTTTGGGGGCTTTTGTATGTGAAAGTTACTTGGATGTCCTGTTTTGTCAAATTTTGTAAGGTGTTATTTGCATTATACAGTGAAACTGAGTTTGGCTATGCTTATTTTCGGTTATATTACAAGATAGTTAAAATGTGCCTCCAGCTAGTGCTAACATCTGAACAAAAACTTTCAACTTTTACATAAATACAGGGAGAATTTGGGAAAATGTTAAAGGTATAATGTCACCAGACGCAAGAACATAGCATTTCACCTTGTATGAACTTTAGAGGTACTGAAGAATTTGCAGTGTCTTTCACAACTGGAAAAGTAAAAAACCGGAGCAACATAACAAGCACATTTCTGAAGCAGATATCCTGCCCCCATCTATTCTGAGTAGCACTGCTTACAGCTGCAATTATCTCCTCCTTTTCTAAGACATGCTTAGTCAAGCAAGACAACCCCAATTCATTGCTTTCCAGGTTTGTCTATGATTATCCTCCGCAACAGTCACCCAGCTATCAGATTAGCAATGTGCAAAATTAGTATAATGACACTGCATTTTCAGTACCCGTATGTCAAGGATGTACTTTGGCCGTGCACATCAGAACCTTTAACAGGGAAAACAACTGCTTCCATCAACCTTTAGTTGTTTTTAGATACCCTGGAAACCTCTTTCAGCCCCTGCAAATCCACAATCTGGCCCCTGCACATCAGCTGAAATACAGTGGCTTCTTCACGAATCCATCCGAATATCCACCCTAGATGTTTTTGGATTCTTATCTGAATCAAATAGAATCTGTAAATCTTTTCACAATTTACCTATTGCTAACAGTCTAGTTTATGCCCAGAGCTAATAATGGCAACTCATTTTATGGTACCGTCTTGTGACTTATGTTTCTAGTCAACAATGTCAACAGCAGAGCCATGTTGAACACAACCCTCTTTAGACTGCTTCCAGTTTGAAAAGGGATCACTGATTTTGTCTAGTAGATTCAGTAACATCACCCCACAAACAAAATGTAAGCTGAAAATCACTGTTTTACGTATGTTATACTTGCTCTAGATCTGCAAGTGCATAATTGCAACTAAAAAGCCGAGTTTTAAAATTTTTGGGTGTTTTCTTGACATGTAAATGCTACAGATGTGCATAAAAACAACAGCTAAATTAACATCTACTCTCTGGTAAATAAATTTGTTTTGTTCTCTTGCCTTTTGAACACATAATATCAGCTGAAATATTTTAAAATAATTTATCTAATGGGATGTTATCAAACAAAATAATGTGCACTATTTACTACATTTTTTGTTTATTAACTATATTTTCAGTGACTAGCAAACGCTCACACTGAACCTTGTCAATAGAATGTATGTGAGGAAAAATTTCTTAAGTTCTTCTAACATTGTTGATAAGAGTGAGAAATTCCACTATTTACAAAGTATTATTGCTCAGCCACCCTGGTGGCTGACATCCTGAGGAAACAACCAGTAAAAATATTTTGATGAGGAGAGGACTGTAGGCCATAAAAGTTCTTTCTATAATTGTTATTTTCTGAACTTCATTCACATCACTAATCAAAAATGAAGGTTCATCACCCAATTCTTTATCTTTGTTGCTCCCAGAGTCCCACCTCACTTTTAGGCAATACAAAGAAAACTTACAATATTCTACAT
This sequence comes from Anhinga rufa, assembly GCA_013400875.1. Classification (NCBI taxonomy): domain Eukaryota; kingdom Metazoa; phylum Chordata; class Aves; order Suliformes; family Anhingidae; genus Anhinga; species Anhinga rufa. The sequence goes on along the minus strand of VZTV01103026.1, from coordinate 5,134 downwards.
ACAGAACAGCTTAACTTTTCCCCATTCCTGCATTTGGACAGTAATGCCTAAAACTGCTCTATACTTAGTGAAATACATTGCGAATAAGGGTGCCAACTTACTTATTCATTGAGGTATTTATTTTAATTTTAATGTTATCTCAGTATGTTATTTCAATAAAGTGTTTGCTTTTTTTTTTATGGATAATAAAACAATTGATTTGAAATAGAATGGCTGCTGGATAGTTGATTCAGATCATGGAAACTGCTTTGAAGCCAGTAGATCTGCGCTGCTGGAGTGTTGTAGCACCCTGAAAAACAAAGTTGTCCCGCTCGGGCAAAGTGTGCCCGGAGCCACGCTGAGCATGTACCTTCCCTGGGCGCTGCACAAAGACGGCACCATGCTGCAGACTGAGAACAACTGGTGAAGCAAAGACAGGTAACAGGAGGCGTGGAAATTAAGGTTGAGGCTAACGTCTTTTTCTGTGAGTTAGTATCTGATGTGCGTGGCTGTGGTGTTCACAACTGCACTCTGAAACTGGATTTTGCGCTCCACAGACCTTTCTCTCATGTACTGTCTCATGTACTGTGGAGAGCAGACGCAAAAAGGAACTGTGAGAAAATTGCTCTGTCATGAATGTCAATATGCCCGTTTTCAGGAATTTGGCCTCGAATTTCATATAAATTCCATGCTACGTTACATTTTCTTAAAATGTTTCATTTTCAAAAAGTATTTTTGAGTCGTCTATTTTAAATTTTAGTTTGTAACTTATTTCACCCCTCCCTTGATTTGCTGCCTGCATTTTGATGGGTTCCCTGCCTGCATTTCAATCCACTGTTGCTTACAAATGTTTACAAACTATCACTTACTATCATTGTGCAAACACACTAAAGTTATCTGATTTTGGGATGCATAAATATAGCTGATAAAATCAACCCTTCTTGCAGCTGAATTTGCTAAACAATGAAGTATTTTTAGACAAACATTGCTGAAAATAAAGCAACATATATCTGCAGGGTATCCATAAGAATTCTGGGCAATTCACCCATGCTGTAAAAGATCTTAAAATATCCCAGCTCAGCTATAGGAAAAAAACAATTCCCCAAATTGCTGATGCATTGGAACTACATAGTCTGTACCAAATAACAAAAAGCTACACAAGCCTGTTAAAGTGAAAACAAAACTAGGAAAGCAGATATCATCATAGCCACTTGTTAGAAAGGTGCTGTCAGTTTAGTTAACAGCCTCTGCCTTGTCCAGCTCTCTTCTCTCCAACCTGACAGTAATCTTAAAAGTACGAGATCCATACTCTTGTTTAACCAGAATCCCAAATCCACTGGAGCCAAAAGACGCATTTTCTCAGATTAGATGGAAAAACCCCTGGAAGCAAACCCTCCAAGGGTTGATGGTCACCCTGGACAACCCACTTCTGGCCATTTCTGAATGTTTAAAATCTCTGCATGCAGAGCCAGGAAATGCAAAAAGACACCTGTGCTTGGAGGATTAATCTCCATTTTATGTAGTTTGAACAAACTCCAGTAAGGGACCTTACTGAAGTGGCGAGTGAGACAAATTATTATTGTCTCCAGCTAGATCACTTGCAGGCTGTAATATTGCTTACCTGCCCCTAAGGGGCAACAGGTATATTCTTCCTTGCAGTCCCCAAAAACCACACACTTCTCTAACTGTAAAAATCAAAGAAATCACTCAGAGTCTTCCATCTGGCTAAATTCTGGTCACTCAGCATAAAAGAGGGAAATATCCCAACAGTATTACCAGGTTGTTCTTACAGCAAGTCAGACTGGATCACCAGAGATGAATGTTTAGTGAAACTACTGGTCTGTGAAATTTACGTTATGGCATGAAATATTTACACGTTACTACCATTTGGACCAACACCGTCCAAAGTGGTCAATCCCATCCCTATCTCATTGTGTTATGAGGAAGACAGAGACCTCTGCTTTGACCAGCTCTTTATTTTTGCTTTATTTTTAAGAGTTTTCTCTGACATTTCTGTACGACAGCATTGTAGGGATATTTTGAAGAAGGCAGAATGGTGATGGTCTACAAAGCCTGACCTGAAAAAAGGAGAAAGACATTGCAAAGAGGAGTTTCTGCACCATTGTTTGGATAGAAATTTGGCACCAATATCAAAGCTGGAATCATGAAAAGTATTGTTTTTCTAACACCGAAGATGACATACAGTTAGTTTAGCCTGAGAACAGTATTTACCCAGTCTATGGGAGACCCATCTTCCACTCCTTTCTCTGCTGAAAATGCAAATTATTGTCACTTAGATGGCTGCCATTAGCACAAAGCTCCTCCTGACCTCACAGACTGGGGAAGTGC
>VZTV01103016.1:0-14743 GCA_013400875.1 Anhinga rufa | reverse complement strand
AATTATAGTCTAAATAATAAATAATAAATTTTGGCATGGCTGTTGGGAGGACCTGAAATACTCAGGCTTGTAACAGTGTTCATTCTGAGTGATGAGATATGGCCATCCCAGAGATGTTTGCTCACTGTTTTGTGACCCAATTAGCTTAAACATGTAGGTAACAGGGAGGGGGTTAGGTATCCTCCAGTATGAGGGTAAGCAAGAGTACAGCCAACATCTCTTCTTCAGACGTGCTCGCTGGTGTTACCAGCTTCCTGACTGCCGGAGGGCTGGGGCTGGGCGTGTGGTACCCACTGCCCTGTGGTTTTGCAGAGGAACAAAACTCCTCCTTCAAGCTTGCAAGTCAGACAGTGCGCCAACCAAGAGCCATTTCTTTCCTGGTACTGTCAGAGGTAGCAGAGGTCAGGCCAGAGTCAGTTAAGGTTATGCCTGCCGTTTCAGTGCCAAAGACTTTTGGAATTGCTGCAGTGACGATTTGATTATTACTTCTATCATAGGGTGGTGGCAAGCAATTTAGTGTTTATCCAGTGTCTAGAGATAGATTTGGCAGGTCTGGTCTCTCCAGATCTGAGAAGTATTTCAGAAGTGTAGGCATAGGCTTTCAGATCCCCCTGTTCAGTTCTGGCTAGTTGTCCAAAAAGGTTTAGACATGTCTGAACAGTACTATCGATGGGGAACAGAGCCAGAGCCCAAATCAAGTATGGGTAGGCATTCACAATCTCACTGTCCAGCCACTACTGTGCTTTCTCTCGAGGAAATATTATTTATTTTGTTTGTTGATTTCATTCCACTTGAAAAGGGTTCAACACAGTGTTCCTCAAGATAGGTTTATTTGGGCTGGCACACCTACCAGTCAGACTGCATGGATGTTGGCCATTAGCTGTGTTCAAAGAGCAGATCTGAAGCCCACCATGTTTATATGTTCAGCAAAATTAGATCTGACAACTTCAGCTGGTGGCTGATCCGTGCAAGCTTCTTGCCATGCATTATAAATATTTTGAAGAAGTGGTTACAACGGAGAAGCTTGGGATGGACTGAAGCAGGCGGTGGTTACTGAACAATTGAACATCTGTACCATTGCCCTCCTGAGTCACCTCCTCTGATGGTTTGACCTTTGAGAGATCTGGTCTGACTCCTTTGTCAGAAGATACACGCTAAAAAAAAAGTGTTTGTTCACGGCTGGCATCATACTGTATTTTCAGACAACCTAGGACATACCTATGTGCTTTGTCATGATCTTTTGGCATGAAGTTCTAAGCCAAGAATGTCGCTGAGCGCTACACTCCCTCTACCTTGTTTTCCTTTGCTATTTCAGCTGACCAAAGTCATCTTTGCTTCCTGCTGCAGGCTGCCGTGTTGTGTGTCTAGCCATTGCTCAATACAGATCAGATATCCACCAAGTGGGATGATCCCTGGTGTACGAAGCTGAGAGAAGGCATAATTGATATCCAGATATTATTGTTCTTCTGTGTATATACTGTTATAACCATCGCTTGAATTTTCATGATGTACTGCCCTTGTGCATAATTACCCTTGACTAATTGGCTGTGACAGGCAAGCTGAAATCTAGGAAGATACTATAGTTTTAAAACTAATGTACTTGTGTTGAAATTGGAAATAACTGAATGATCTGGACCATAATTATTTTCGTACTATAGAGATCTTAGTGAGATTTTTTTTTTAAATGGAGGTTGATTTTTCTTTCCTCAGTTTATCTTCTGGTCTTTGAAACTGAAAGATTCAATGATTACACATTTTAAGTCAATCCCTGATGATCAAAAAAGTAATGTAGTTTTTATTTAAATTTATATAAATGAAAACTGAGTGTCCTAAGCTGTTTCTTTCAAACCAGAACCTAGTAAATTTGTCCAAAAGGCTAAATATCATGAGACTCGAGTTGGAATAAAATGAGAATGGGAGAGGTGGGGGAATTTAGCAATACCCTAGATATTGTTTAATTCAAAGCCGCGCTGAAATAAAGCAAGCCTTTCCAGGCTTTGCAGAGAATTTGATTTGACCTATGTGTAGATAACAGATGCATAAATGATATCAAAATAATTTCTTAGAATGAAAAATGTTATAAATGTTATAAAGTTATAAAATCATCTAATGCTTTAACTTTATGTTAATCTAATTTTATGTTATTTGATGTGCAAGTTAACACTGTCTAATTAATATCTCACTTTTAAATAAGAAGAATGACCTTGAGTTCAAGCAAATTTTAGTGATTTAGTCTTGAGAACTTATTACGCAAAGATTGGTAAGGAGCACACACAATTTGTGAAGAGACTGTAATTCCTGCCTCTGCTTTTGTTTTTTTTGTGTTTTGTTTTGAAAGGGTAAGCATGTTTGATGAGTTCAGACATCAGAACAAAAGACTTTCTGCTAATCTTTAGTTAGGATAAATCACCAGTGTTGGTTTTGATTCTGTTTTTAATAAACACAAGTGGTGATGACAGCTCTGTTTGGTTTTTAAGATTGTTAGTCTGTTTCGGATGCTTTCCCTGCTTGGGCTGAAGGCAGTGGGGGAGCATTGCTGGGGTGGGCTCCGAGCCCCCCAGGGCCAGAGGGGTCTGGAACGCCCTGGTTCCAGTCCTGCCTGCAGTGCGGTGAACTCTGGAGCTCCTGCAGTCCCTTCAGGAACAGCTTACCTAACTTCGGACATGCCAGCAATATGCTACGCTGTGAAATAATCTCTTGCCTGCTTGCTGGTTTGTTTTTTTTTTTCCTTTTATTTCTTCCTTTCCTTCTCTCTCAGAGGGATTGCATCATCTGCCTGTATTTCACAGCTTGGGCAGCAGGGGAAAGGAATGGAATAAATCAACATGTTGCTTTTATCAACTAAACCTCTGTGATGTGGCCTGGTCAGAAGAAATTTATATTCTGTCTATCTAAGCCGTCTGTAAAGCATGTTTCACCCCCTTTTTCCTTTCAAGCATTTTTTTTAAGGCTTTCCAAACCGCTTTATCAGAACATGTGATAAGCTAAAAGGCTGTGTTTTCAACAGTTTGCAAGCCTGAAAAACCCTTTTCTCAGAACTGAGAGCATCTAACAGCTAAATTGAAATAATTTTAAAATCTCCGCCCTCTAATGTCACAGTGGGACAGGTACCTGTTTCCTCCATGCAAGGTAAACATCCAGCATCCTTCCACAGGTTTCCGCGGAGTTACTGTGGAGTTGCACAGAGGGAAGGGAGGAGACAACCTGTCTCAGTGCTACCCAAAGCCAGAGGAAGTGAGATGGGTGTGAGGAAGCGATCAGGTATTAGTGGGATCAATGGCAACTGCATCACACAAAAAACATGGGGCTATGATGTCAGGTTTTAGCACACAAAAATATTTTCAGCTCTTTTAACGTCTTAAAGCATGGAGCAATTGCTACAGTCACAATTTTAGTTGTTGCCAAGGATTACCTCGTTCCACTTGTTTTTTATTGCTGGTTTTCAGGTTTTCCTGTATTTCTTTTTTTTTTTTTTCTTTTTCCTTCAAGGGAGAAAAAAAGTCCCTTAAAAAGGAAAGCTCTACTTGGTTTCCAGTATCACCCTGAGTGTTGTTGGAGTACATGCTCTATATTAAATACAGTTAGATCCTTTTATCACTTTATATTGAAATCTCTCATTGGTTTTCAAGATGACAAGATTAGGGAAAAAATGGGGGGGGGGGCAGTTGCCCTTAGGCAGATTGATATATATTAGCTGAAGATCCTAAATCAAAAAGCAAAAATACTTCCTGGCAATCCTTTAAGCTTGAAAATACATCCTTATATTGGAGGATGAGTAGGTATAGAATTGTTTAATCTCTCAGAGCTTCTTCTGGATCAAGCAATGCCTTGCACAGTCTTTACAAGAACTGTATTTTAGAATAAATTTTTTCTAGTGCTTTTGCCTTCCACCAAACCACTGCTGAAGCTCAGTGGGGGCCGGGGGTGGATCTATAGAAAGCCATACGTATGGCAAAGAGGAATGAAGCCACTATCTTCTGACAAACAGATCCCTGTTGTTGCTACTAAAGGCTAGATGCGTCTCTCTGCTGTGCTGCAGGGCTTTAATGGAAAGAGACTGGCTGTGCAAATAGTCAGCATCTTTTTTTTTTCATTATAGTCCAGGAGAACTGAAAGGGCAGTGAAAATGGAAGTACCCTTGTGACAGAAATGAAAGAGGACTAAAAGTATCATCTATGGGGATAGCTTTCGTTGAATAGTTCTAGGTATTGAGGGCATCAGCTCCTAGGTATTTATATTCTTCAGGTACGCCCAGGTTCGATAAACTGTTGTCATCTGCAGGCCAGGATCTGGAGGTGTCTGGTTTGGTTTTGATTTATTTTTACTAAGGAAATTGCAATGCATTGCAATTAGAATCTCAAGTTTGAAGTGTTTGTCAAGAACACAGTTCCACTTAGGGGTAATATTTATACTTCATTTAAAAGTCCTTACCTGTGTTATGAAAAATGTTTTAGAAGATTACAACAAAAGGTTTAACACAATGAATTTACTTTGTAATTTTTGTGGGTTTATTAATTTTTGCTTTTTCACTTCTCAGTCTGGTAATAAAAAGTAGGTACGTTTTTCTTTTACTGGTAAGCAATTTCATATTCGTTGTTTGGGACACGAATTCTGTGCTTTGAAAGTAGAATTTACATTTTTTTTAAAGAACTAATATTTTTATTTTAGTCTAGCTCATTGCAAACTGTGTTCCAGGAGCCAATTTAATTTGTCAGTGTTATTTTAGATGTAGACGTTGTTAAATACCTACAAGCAAATTAAAATCATTCACGTAAGTGAGATATTTTCTCAAGAATTTGGCTTTCAACACCAGAAATACAGGAAAAGAGTGCCAGGGGCTTTACTGTGCTGGAAGGAGAACACTTAAGTGCCAGTGAAGTATAAGGTACCTTTTGTATAAAATAAACATGCTAGAAGAAAACTTTCAGCAGTATCCTTTGCATTTGGTTCGCTTTGCTGAGAAAGGAAGTGTTTACTTGAGAAAGCATCTGGATTTTATTGTTTTTTAATTCATTGTGGACAGCCTGATGGAGTCTGGATCCACTTAGAATGTCACAACCTCTCATTGTCACATGCAATGTGGAAACGAAATAAAAAGCAATCCAAATCTCAGACTATGTAGCCTGAGCTGTTAAGTTTCTGTGGTCTTCCTTCTATAAGACAGCCCTCTTGAACAAATACAAATTTATAGTGACAGTCCTTAAAATGCCTCTTTGTTCATCTGACTACTCCTCAGTGAGCCTCAGTCAGGTTTCTCAGGACTAGGGAAACATGGGTGAACCTGGGTAAAAGAAAAAATGCACAGAATCCAGTGTGGCCAGTGTACCTTTTCTCATGAAGGCAAATGAGAAGAGGTAACATCTATGGTGGTGCATCTGAGACTGGGTTCACTCTTTTTTTTTTTTTTTTCCCACCCAGTTCTGGTCACTTCTGTCTACTACGATAAGTGGCATGCCAGGAAAGTTAACTCATCTGCAAGATCAGCCTGGTTTTGCAGGTAGAATTCTGAATTATTTAAATTTAACTTCAAGGTTTTTTAGAAGCATGCCTGAATTTTTTTGGAATCCCATGAAATGAACCTTCCTGTTTCTAGTGACTCATTTATAAGAAGATGAGATTAATGCAGACAAGCTGATCTTGAGTGAGCAGCATCCAATAATTTCCTTTTATAAAAAATTTCTAATTTATAGTTTTAAAGGTAACTTGCCCACCTACATGAGTATGGTGAACAGATGATACATTTCAAGAGCAAATACTTTCATTCTCACTCCTCCTCTAAAGCTATGAAATTACATCAGAAAATAATTTGGACAAGTACATCTGAGCAGTCCTTTTGTTTAATAAGTATGTGCAAAAGAATTTGGTATTCCCTTTCTCCTCGTGTTCCCATTCTTTCTTCTCTTTGTTTGTGTTTTAAATAACACTTCTTTGTATCAATCTGTTGCTAGAACTGGTGTTCTCATCTTCAGTAACACTTTCTGATGGCAAACCCTCTGCAGCATTAATGCACAAAAATCTTTGTTGTGAAACAGCTATGTTGTATGTTTGTGTGTATATAGCAACCCCGATGGCCCTAAGCCACGAAAGCATAAAAATCAAAATCTGATGTACATGCAGTGTTGCTGACACAAAACTAAAGAAAAGGAAGAATCTGGAAAATTAAGGCAGTGCATACTGTCCACCCATATGTCCATCCCTTACTGTTACTGCGAACTCCGCACACTTAGTGGAGAGAAAGCTTGCCCTTCCGCGCTCTCTTCACTAGCTTCTTCTGCTTCCCCGCACAAAATACAGGCAGTGGCGGATACTGGCTTCAGCATTGAGTTGTTGCAGAAAAGGATGTTGTGCAGGAGCAATAGGTAATTGGAGTGGGAGAAAGCTGATGCTGCTGTGGAGCAGAATTAAGACTAGGATTCATGGTCTGTGATTCATGATGCTTGTGTTGATAGTAAAATCCCCTCTTGTAGGTGGAGGATTAGCAAGTGTGTATTGTTTAGGTGGTTATGTTAGCAATGCTGAAGGCACGGTGATGATTATTTCACAATGCATGATAATTTCCTGGTTTTGTTGAAAGGCAGATCAGTGAGGAGGGTTCCATTGGGCAAAGGTCTTCCACTGGGGCAGCAGAGGTGGGACGAAAGCTTCATCTCCCTAGTTAGCACGAGCCCTTGGAGGGAGACCTTAACATGATGCAATGCTAAATGGCAGTCAGTTCCCTCCCTTCCCACCCTGCTTCTGCTGAGGTTGTGCAGGATCGGTCCTGGGTCAGGTTAGGGAGTGGGGTAAAGTAGAGTTACTAATAAAAATGCAGCTTCCCAGGAATCTTTCTTTATTGGAAGATAAAATTGGACCCGCAGAAAAAGAACATATGCGAACTATGACTAAGGATTGCGTGTAATTCTAACTTTCTTTAGGAGCCCTTGTTATACAAAGTCTGCTCTGTCAGGATCTGTGAGGTTTCTGTGAGGTTCTTCCTAGAGCAGGATGGAAGACAGACTATAGTTTTTCTTTTACTTTTTATTGTTGAGGGAGGAAGGCTAATGAGCAACAAAGTGTAGGTTTCCAAAGGAAGATCAGCATCCAGAGACCAAATGGGAAGGTGTCATATGAAAAAATATGAACATAAGACAACAGAGGAAATTGCTGAATTCAGCAGTCTAGTCATATCTTAAAATAAAATACATGTGCTGAATCCACGTGTGGAAAGCACATGCATTTTGGCCGTTGTATGATGAGTGGAAGATGCATATGTAAAAGCTCATACAGTATTATGGCTCCAGGTCCTAATTCAGCATGCCTCTCAGGCAAAAGTCCACCTTTCAGTGCATAGATTGTTCCTGTTGACTTCGTGGGTCCCTGTGCACATATAGGGTGAATGTGAGCTTGGCTGCTTTGTGGGCTATTAGTCCAGTTTGTTGTACGAAGTGCATGCCATGCTTCCCTGTGGCTAAAATACAGTAACATCCTACCACATATAGGTGATTCACAGCTGATGAAGGCCAAAAGACTTCTGTGCTTGTCTAATTCAGCTTCCTACAGGGCAGACTGAACCATATTTTTAAGCCATGATACAGCCTTTAAATTCTAGAACTGTAGTAAAAGTCTACAGCATAAGTGAAATGTTTAGGTTCTGTCTATGGAGGAAGGACTGAGTAATGTGGCTGCATACGTGGTGCCTGCAGAACTGCATACAGCTGCAGATCATTGGCATTGTAGTATTTCTGTGTATTTTCTTATGAAAAAGCAGTTCCTGCGCAGTGAGCAATTGGCCTTTTTAAATTGTAAACTCCTGTTTACTGTTGCTGTGGGTGTTTTTCCTATTTGAACCACAGTTTAATGGTTCAGGAATCTCTCTCGCACAGGTTACAATCTGCTTTCTTTCTACTGAATTAAAGAGACTTGAGTTTGCCTGTTTCCCTCTGGTATAACACTACTGCAGCCTCTGTCAGTGAGCTCTGCTCACCCATGTGATGGTCTGGTGATCCTAGGGCTGATTTGTATTTTGTTCCATCAGTGGGAAAAAGAAATTGCATGTTTAACTGTCTTCATAAATAATAGGCTCCTTTCTCACATAATTTGTTTGTAAGTTTTTTGTCTGAATTTTAAATAATATTGGGGAAGTAACTCAATATGCAAACATCAGGATTTTGTGAGCAAAGCTTGTCATTGGTTTTGTTCTGAACAATTTTTCTGGGAAATTATTCTGGTTTATGAGGGTATGAAATGAATTAGCATGCTGCCGCCGTGATAGCCTAACTCTTCGGCAGACTTATTAACTCTAGCTCACTAGTAATTCTCATACTAGGTAGTAAATAAGTATGAAGTAGACTTGAGTATGGTAATGGGCAAGCACTAAAGGAAATTCAGTTTCATCCCACTCTTCTAATTCCTTAAATGACATAGCTTCTTGGTACTTAAGTTTTATGTCCTGTTTTAAAGAAATGACCTTTCCTTTCTGAACTGCAGACTCAATGTTGTTTGGAGCAGAAGCAGTGAAAAGCCTTCTGGAAAATTAAAAGAAAAAGTAGTAAGTGAGTTTAATATGATCTTCACTGAACTGAAAGTAAGAGAGAGAGTTTTCAGACTCCGCCATGCAGCCCTGTTCCCATAGTGATGGCTTGATACCAACCGATGCTGTATTTGACCAGTCCAACCCAGACTGGGTGCTGGGTATGATTTCTAGTGCCAGGGTCCTTTATTGAAGGACTGGCATCTACTGTTGCTTGTGGATGTGTATAGGAAGTTCCTACCCAACTATCAGGAGCAACACAAAGATGCTCGTTTATAAATGTAAGTCACTAATAATGCACTTTGTCATCTAGAGTCAGCTGGGCATTCTGATAGTGGGAAGCAGTAGGTAGAGAAGATGCATAAAAATTTGTGCAGGAGATTTGCTTGCTTCCCACGTCTTCAAATGAGGACAGTGTTTCACTCCCCACCTCCTAGGATGTTGTATTGGTTTTGGCAGGGATAGAGTTAATTTTTTTCATAGTTCATGAGTATCTGTATTTTGGATACAGCTGCAGTAATAATACTGCTTTTCTTCATGCTGGCTAAAGCTCCCAGTAACAAATACTGTGCTACCAGAGCTGCAGTGCTTGCTGCTGTGCAGCACCATACCCCCTGAGCGCTCTTTCAACAGTCAGTGCTGGGCGGCAGCAGCGTTCGGATGGAGGTCCCTGAGCAGGCTGTCTCAGAGAGAGCTCAGCTGCGTCTGAAGGAGTTGCTGTCATGTGTATGGGTGGTAGTGTGTAGTGTGGAGACCCTCTCCTCTCCTCAAAGATACCCATGCACAGGTAGTGATCTCCAGAAACTTGAACTTCTTCAGATTCATGTAGTAACATGATAGTGGTTTTAAAAAAGAAAGGGAGAAAATAAATTCCTTCTTATATTTTATCCTTCTGTCATCTGATGCACATACTTTGAAGACTTATTGATTTTATGAAACTTTAGAAAATCCCCTCTGAAGGCATTTTTTTCCTTCCCCTTGGAGCTCACATTTTAAAAAAAAAATGTACTGAAGCCTTTTTTGGGGCTTAGCTTTCAAACAAAGGAGGGAGCAGAAAATCCTATCAATTGATGAGATATATTTGCTTCATTCTTCTTTATAGTTACAGTTTTGACTTGTAGTAAAGTTCTTTGTTTCAGAAAACGTTCACCTTGAACTGCCTTCATTGGGAGTGCAACAGGCAGGTCAAACTTGCCTCTGAATGTCAGGCATTGGGTAGTGAGGGCCATCGCAAACCGCTTTCTGTTCAGTTTTGTTTGCTGTCTTTCGGATTTTGGTTTGGAGTTTTTCTTAAATTGGAGAAAATGACTGTTTTTAATGCTCCTGCCTTTCCAAATCCTCAACAAAAGATCAGAACATGCTTAAAAATGTTTCTATGCTTTCAGTCACTACAAGTTAAATAAATGTATCAGACCGGCCACTATTTAACTTTCTTCTTGTTTAACTGGAAGTCTAGGACTCAAAACTCTTTCAAAGTTCAGCATTGTCCTTTTTTTCCCTCTGTAGAATGGCTCTATGAAGTAGAGTAAAATTCTCACTTTTATTGAGCTGTTTGGAAAACGTGGCAGTGCATCACCCAAAATACTTACTTGTCTCAAGAAACAAACCCAACCAGCCTTCCCAAACTAGCTATTCTGCTGAGACAGACAATAAGCAAAAGAAAAAAGTTGCCCATGAAAGGAGGGTTGCAGGGAGGAAGAGCTAGCTGAAATGAAAAAAACATGCACTGGCTCCTTGCGAGCTGCTGGTGTCTCGGGGAGTGGTGCAGAATGGGCTGGCGCCACAGGGACCCGGGAGATGGCACTCTGCCAGCTGCATCCGTCATGTGCTGGGAAGTAGGGAAGTGATGAGCACTGGGGTGCACAGCCTCATTACCCCACAGCCTTCACAATCCGCTCAGTGCAGGAGATGTGGAATTGTCATTTGTTGGTTTAATGGGGTACACTGCTGGGACTGCAATCCAGGTATTGCCAGCCAAGGGGAAATAACATTGAAGGTTAAAAGTGCAGAAAACAGTCAGGCCACTTGCAATTTAATTTGTAACAGAAAGGGAGAACGAAGTCCTGAAGTTTCCAGACCGGAAGGGGGTTTTTGATATGGGCTAGCTCAGATTTCTGAGGTGTTTTATTTTTTTTCATTCCCTGATGCAATATTTACCTCTGGTGTTTAATAATGATACTTTTATGACCACTAAAATGAATGAAACCTGTTTAGGCTCTGTATATTGAAAGTGTGGGAATCCAGAATCAGTCATTTGGGATTCAGAGCTGATGCAAATGGACTGTGGGTTTTGTTTTGCCTTTTTTGATATCATACCTGTAGAGGGATAGGTGCATGTAGTGTATTGCCAGTTGTCACTCATTATGAAAGTACTGAAACTCCCCATCATCACCAAATCTGAGCATCTCTAGCACTAGAGGCTTAGTCCTGACACCATCCTCACAAGATTGAGGAGTACCATTAGCCTGGTTGTAAAGGGTGTCAGAAGAGGGATTAAATCATACTGGAAGTCTCTTGCAGAGCCATTAGCTGGATCCATTTTGAGGCCTTAGGTGTCAAACCTATCTTCTCAGTGCTCTGCCTTTTAAGCCTCTTTCACCTGAGTTGCTTGTGAAAAACTTAAACACTTGCCATTGTTAACAACACGATCTCTCTACCTGGTGAAGTTGGTGAAATCGCCTAATGATGATGCAGGGGAAATGGAAGTACTAACCAAATAAATACATGTGGAAATAAAACTGGCAGACATTCTTCCTCCCCCACGCTTCAAGCTGGCAATCAGAAGAAGGTCATATGTATGTGCTATTCCTGTCTGCACCATATTTGGCCTGCAGAGACAACTACAAAGCATAGGGGTCTGCAGTGTAAGACTGTACTTGTTACTGTCCATGCCTGTGTTGCTGGAGTGTAGGAAGCTATAGGTCAATGAAAGCTGTGGGCTTTGTCTCACCATGTGCTGATAGAGACAAGATAACCTTTTGTGCCTTTACAAATTTAAAATATATTGCCTTTACCTAAACTTCTTCTGCTGTTTCACCTGTTAGCGTGTGTGATCAGTAACCCTGGGTCAAGCAGTGGGTAGTATCTTCCCCTACCACTGTAACAGAGAAGTATGCATGAGTCCTAATAAGAGTTTAGGGAACCTAAAGAACCTTTCACATGTCTCACTGGGAATATCATCTTTGAATGTGCTTGTCTGCTACAGACTGAACTGGAATGTACATCCTTTAATTCATTTCACTGCAACAAAAATATTCAGAGGAACTGAAAATATAGAACACATTCTCCCCTCAGCTTTTTATTAATCACAGGGGTCCCAAGTGATTTGTTTTAATTTGTTTAATAGTTTTGAGATAATTCTGATATCTTCTACTGATTGCACATGCAAATTCCTTAGGGATTCTTTGTGGAAGATGCTTTTGAATGGTGTTGGTTTAGTAATGTGTGGGGGTTTAACTACCTTCTAGGTTGAGGCTGTTGCTTATAACTTTCCCACTCTTTTGAAAGCAGTGATTACAAAGACTTAAGAAAAGATAGTGCCAGCTTAGTTGGGGCCTACCATTTAGTTGTTGAGTTTAATTTAGAACCTTGGTTTACAAAACTAGACTGAAGCAAACTATATTCAAGTCTTCATTTTTCAGGGAGTGGGGGAAGGGCCAGAAATTAGGTTTAAAAACTTAGTAATGTTCCCTTTAATCTTGCTAAGCCAAACACAGGAGCCCTGTGCTGACGCCTCATAGCCAGAGAGTAAAATGAGCCATCAACGGTAAGTCAAGTTGTCTAGAGGATCTCTGGAAGAAAGATTGCAGAAACTCTGACATGTGAAATATCCCAGAGGCCAGGCTGGGCTGGGTGGTAGAACTGCACAGAAGTCACTAAATCCACAAGGAAGGCTTTTTGCCTCTGTGCTTCCAGCAGATATCTTCTTGATGCACGCTGTATTGTCTTCCAGGTTTTGTATAAAAACTTGCTGCCATTCAGCTAGGGATGTCAGCCTCAATTATTCACAGCTGGGTATAAAATAATACTGTTTTCTGGAATTTGGTTGTTTGTTTTTTTTTTTTTTGGTAGAGTTTCATTCAGTTTGTATCCCAGTATCCCTGCCTTATGCTCTGGACAGCTTCCTTTGGATCACCAACTTTAACATGATTTTAAAACTTGACTGACCAATTTTAGACTGCAGCTCAAGCACTATTACAATGGCTTTAAAACAGTAAAACATACTAAGAGGAATTTTTCTGCCTGTGTTTATGGTCAGCAGGAAAGAAGAAGAATGCATAAGCATGTAGCAACCACCATCAGCTACAGTAAATGAAGAAACTGAACAAGTAATGATTTTTTAGAGCATTTATTTAATTCTGAGTTGCTGTAGTTCAAGTGGACACATCTGAAAAGCTGAAATAACCCTTGCCTTGTTCAGATATTTCATATACCTCCATTTTTGATACCAGACAACCACAGCACAATGTGATTGGATGCTACTTCCATTTTACTCTTGTTAAGTACTTGAGGTTACAAAGCATGCTCTCCTTGTTGCAAACAAGTAGCTGCTAGCCTTCTTTAATGCTGTTTGCTCTGAACAGAGAACGGGAGGCAGAACCTGCCAGAATCGTCAGATCAGGGATTGACTGGCAGAGGGATGTGAAAAGATCGATGAGCACAGGGAACATGGGTGCAGAGATGAGTATTTCTGAAGATGAGAGCAAGACCACGTGAATTTTTTTCACAATAAAAGGAGCTAGAAAATGATGAGGGATTCAAGGAAGAAATTCTGCCGCTGCAGTAGGAATGATGCTAGCAACAGCACTCAGCATGATCTTGATAGGAGGGAGCACATCTTTGAAATCCGCTGATGGTTTGTGCTCATCATTCCCTTTGGCCAAATCACGACTGCTTCCCCAGCACAAACCCAGACACTCGCTGTGTGACTTGAGATAAATTGCCGAGCCTTTCCCAGGTCTAGTTCTCTGTGTGTAACAGCCATCTTTGGGAAGTGCTGGGAGAGCCTTGCCTGGAGACTACAGGGCAAGGGACAGTGAAGTGCTTGTATTTGATGTAAATGGTCAATAAATGATGAGGATAGAGCCCTGTCAGTGATCTGCTCCTCACCAGCTCCAGGGCAGGGTACAAACCCTCCAGATTTAGATCTCCACCTCCTTGCTTCCATTCTTTAAATAGAAGGCTTTCCCAAAGGTGATAATCAACAGGCTTTTTAACTCATCGGCTACAGAATCAGGCTCATTTCTTAAAATTGCTGTTAATGAATGAAGTGGATTATTCGGCAATCCAGTCCACATGGAACCTGATTAAAAAGCAAATATCACTGAATGTCTGTTAGGTCGGATCTGTTGGTTCCTCGCCTGAATCAAGACCAACAGCTAATGCATAAAAATGAATTTGACCTGATTTACGCTTCATAATTCTGTAGTGACTCACTAATTAAATTTCACAATTCCAAGTGCACCCCCTGGCTACTCATAAATATCTCAGAGGGTTTAAAAAAAATTAGGTGTTAGTCTTTTAGAAAGATAATGTCAGCCTATCTTCTAGAATCTTTATTTGCTAAATGCTGGAACTATGGTGTCTGTTTCCAAATACTTGGAAAATACTTCTACAAATAGTGAATGAGTCATGTTTTTCATCTTTCATCTCTAGGTAACTCATGCTGACATCTCCCTCTATCCCTAAAATATGCTTGCTTACCCCTCATTCACAACCAGTTTTCTGCTCCTTGCCCTCATTAGTTGACCTGAAAATGTTGTCAGCATTGTTAATATTTATTTCCTCACATATGGAATAAACTGGTTTATTCTTCCACACTTTCAAACTAGTGCTTGCTTTGTTATCTCTCAATGAGCCTAGTTTGCTCTCTCATTTTTTGAGGTTTTTGTTATGTTTATTTCTCATGCAACTATCATCTCAGTGGTCTTAGTCTACCTTGTTTAACTTCTTTGTTAGAAATTCCTTATGCTGTTGTTTTTAGAAGGTTGGATAGGGCTAGAATAAGAGATTGGGAGTTTGTAACATGATTTTATATATGAGTGTGATCTTTGAAAATGTAAATTTCCCACGTGATATGCAGGAGTCCAAAGGTGGCAGATTTATTTGGAATTGAGACAGTGCTGTGTTTTTGTACTTACATCTCTCCATCCTGTTTTCCTCCCCCATTTCCTTTCTGGAAGACATCTTGATGTTAAAATAGTCTCGTGCCCCAGGGCTTCAGCTGGCTGCCCA
>VZTV01103015.1:0-13122 GCA_013400875.1 Anhinga rufa | reverse complement strand
GAAGAAAAAAAAGAAAATCACAGGCAACCTCTTCAGAACCGTGCATACCATTTTCAAGCTTTTTTTTCTTACTTTAAATCCTTTTCTGTTTGCATCTAAATGAATAATGCTACAGCTGTATTTAATATGGTAAGCCAAATAGAACAGCACATCTAATGGATGCAAATAAGTATCAAAAAGATGTTATTTCCATATTTGCATTTTTTATTGATATCCTAATTGGCATCCTCCCAGATTCCATCTCTTTCTGTTACTAAAATCACCTAATTGTCACTTTTCAACTTGTCAATATATGGCAATTTTAAGTTAGTGCTAAAAGATTAGTTTAAAAAGAGGCCTTTCAGGGTAACATGGTTGTCTAAGTATTTTGGAGTCTAAAATTTTGTTTGCACCAATTCTAGAAAAGACCTGTAACAGAACCATTAAAATCTACAAATTAAAATGAAAATACATAAATCATAACCCCATGGCTAAATTTAAATAATGTTAGCAAGCGTGCAGCAGCATGCATCTCAGGTTCTGGTTCCCTAACAACCCAGTGAAGGCCTATCTAGAATTCCTCCAGTTTCCTCCTAACTCAATATCCTATTTCAATACCTCCTTTTGAAACCAAAACCTGGAAGAAATGGGCTGGTATGAATCCATATCTTGCCTTGATACAGAGTTTGGAAACAGCCAGGACCACTTCCAGGTACATCGCATAGGTAAAATCTCTGCTACCCCTCAGGGCACTAAAGGCCGTCACAAAATGGACTTCGCTGACCAATGCTGTTACAAGAACTTAATCCTGGCTATCAGCTTGATTAACAAGGAGTGCTTAGGAGGTACAGAAAGGAAATACTTAGGGCGTGTTTTAACTATCCTAAAAAAAGATAAATTTACCAAAGTAAAGAAAATAATTGATACACAAGTCACAAGCTTATGTGCACGTAAGTTCATGTATGTCTTAATAAAATAAATAGTACTTTTATAGCTAGCTCATCATATCTGAATAACCTTGGAATGGAAATGAGTCTTTAAAAACAAGCAGCAAACAATTTACTTGTAAAAGTCTGTCAGACTCAGGACATAAAACATTGTAACTTAAAACCTGGCACTCATAGACTAACTTTCTGAGCCTTTTTAATACCTCTGCTTTTTTATCCTTTCTCCTTATTCCTGTCTCTCTCTCACTGGCTTCCTTTTTTACTAGTTCTTTGCTCCTGTTCTATTCTCTTTCTACCTCAATGACTATAATACAAAATACAATAAAGCAGATTAAAAAAAGAAAAAGTAGAGTAAATAAATATACCCCTGTAGAGCAAATAAATATACCCCCATTCATGCTACCTAACTGTTCATTTCTGTGCCTTTATTCTGTATTCTCTCTGGCCTCGTTCTTAACTACATCTCTTGGGCATTCTAAATGTAAAATATGGGAGTACAATTATGATTGGAAAACTGGTTATTAACATTAAAAAGATAATGAGTAGATATCACCTGATTCAAAATTTCTGCAAACTCTGGAATTTTGCTCAATTCCACTAGGTTTAGCCACATCACATCAAGAATCCAGCGGAAAGGTTTGGGCGGGCAAGCCTGTAGATCCAGTGCTGCACCTCCTATACATAGAAACATTCTGATGAAATACACATGACATTGCAGGTGTCAAGATATATTTGACATTTCTTTTTATATTATGTTTTCTGTAATTTTCACTGGGGTACTAATTGTACTCTTGTGTTCTTAGCATTTATTTCAAAAGTTCATAGGATAATTTAGTCTGGAAGGAAGCTCAGGAGGTCTCTACTCCAACCTGTTCGAAGCAGGGTCAGCTATGAGATAACATCAGGTCTTTGTTCTGTCTGGTCTTGAAAACCTCCAGGGATGGAGACTATACAGCCTTTCTGGACCATGTGTTCTAATGTTAGTCTCTCCTCGTAATGAAAAAAATTCCCCTTACAGCCACTCTGAACCTTTCTTTTTTTCAGTTTATTTCTGCTGTCTCTCATCTTCTTACTGCACACCACTGTGAAGAGCCAGGCTCTGCCTTCTTAATGGCCTTCTCATAGGTGTTGGAAAGCTACTGTTAGGTCTCCCCTAAGCCTTCTGTTCTCCAAGCTGAACAAGCCCAGTTCTTTCAGCCTCTCATCTTAGATCATGTGCTCTATATAGTTTGTTGTTATAAGCTGTTACAATGATACTGATTATATTTGAAGTACAGGAAATTCTTTAATAATCTCTTTTCTTTTTCATCTGTGCTGATAATACAGTAAAGAAAATTTTGTATATATTTGAAAGATAAAAATATTTCTCCAAAGACTTTCCCTTAGACAGTCCATATTTTATCCCACTACTCGTAAAAAAAAAAAAGAAATGTAAAAGAAAGTCTTATTTTCTCAACTGCAAGCTTCTATCTCTTCTCTAATGAAATGCATAGTTATAATATCTAAAGAAAGTTACACATGTTAGCAAAGCAATCTCCTGGGATCATTGGAAAAAAGCTCCAAACACAACAAGAGAAGAAACTCTGAACTGATGGAATCAATCGATCCCAGACCAGACTAACACGCACAAACCATTTTAAATAGCATATATAAGCCCAGATAGCCAGTAGATGATGCATGTTTCACATCGTCTGATATACAACTAGAAGAGGAAATAAAAAGGAACACCTCTGGGATAAGACTGCAGTCCAATTTTAAACAGATTAACTTTTAACTTCTTATCATAACTAACTTTTTATATTAATTTTCTTCTTGCAGCTGCTTCTTCCTCAGTCCTCCACAAATTAATTAATGTCACTTCTTGAGAAAACTAGAGGGTGTTGTTCCAGTGGTCTCCGAAACTAAGGTCATTTATTCATTTAGGTCACTGGTATAACGAATTTCACTAACTTGTTACAAACAAACTAAAAAATTGCCTTGGAATAATAAGTATTATTTTTAGGCACTTGTATGTATGTGAGTGTATACATAGGCTATATGTGTGAGCTGTAATTATTTCAGTACTTCCAAATTATACATACATGCTTACCAAAACCTACATACATAAACCTATATGTAGTTTCTTTTTGATTAACATATTAATACTTTTACAAACAGTGTCTAATTATTCCATAGATTATCAAGATATTTTAACACAGAGATATTTTTTTCTTATTCTGCACCCATCTCATCCTCAAATTCTCCATGAATGGGATCTAGAGAAAATGAATCATAAAAGCAAGAAGGAAAAGAACAGAAGGCAAACTTATCATTATATATAGTATTTTTGATGCAGCTAAAGAACTAAGACTTACTTTAAAGTTCTGAGACATTATAGGAAAAAATGACGGTGCTGCAAATGCTATAAAGCAACGAATCCTTTCTTATTTTCCTGAAGTCTATTCTGCTTGCATTATAGACTTTACAGGGAAAGACTTGATTCTTTGAGACATTTTCCTGCAGGCTTCCAGGATGCAGGAATTTTATTTATATTATCAGTGATGGTTTTCAGGAAAAAACAGTTCTGTTTCTTTTAAAAGAATAAACATGATTCAGAAAGACTAAGTGTTTTCCTAGCTACCTGAGTAGAAGCACAAGAATCACCTTGCTGAATCTGGACATTAGTATGCCAATGTGAACAATTAACACCAAAAGAAAGTAAAAGTTTCAATGAGTGGGCAGTAAACAGATCTTAGGGAAGTTTTGGCTTAACTTTTTGAGACAGACTTATTCAATGAAGAATGAGAATTACAAAAGTGTAAACAATGTGTTTCTCATTGTAATACTTTATATTCTTGCTATTACTATACATAGCTAATCTTCTAATAAATCCTCCTAAGTTCTTATGGTTAGTCATTGGTTATGTTAATGAGTTAAATATGCAATGCCTGAAAAAGTCTTTCCTTCCTTTCATTAGTTTTAATTTGCCATTTATAGGCTGAAAAGTTCCAGCATGTAGAAAAATTTGTGCAATGCTTTCCTCTGCATATGGATACAGTTAGAAATAATAAAAATAATAAAAAACCAGAATTAGATATGATTAATATATGATTTGAATGTTTTCATGAACTACTGAAGGGCCAATTAAAGGGCAAACTCTTGTTAAGAATGTGAAGTTCCTATGTACAAATGCAAATTATTTCTGACATGCAAAAATGTAAATCATGTGCTTTCAATACAAAGTATTCCTACTGTTGCACTTTTTCTCCTTCCCTTTACCCTCAGGGATGAGAAACTTCAGTAGCCTCATGGAAGTAAAGGGGTGCTACATGAAATCTGAGGTGCAAATACTGATTTTCCTGCATTTCCTGTGACTACCTGTTAAAGTTTCCTTCAAGCATCCTCTTATGTCTTTGGCATTAGGATATATAGTTTGAAATAACTGCCTGGGTTCCACGTGTGGATCCCAGACCTTCCTCTTAGTCTCTGCAAACTGAAATAATGGAAATCAAAGAGGGGATAACAAAAAGTGTTTACACAAATCCGTAATCTGTTATTAGCATTATTATTACAAAATGATACCCTGTTCCAGAATCACATCTTTTGCAAACTTAATACAATAGGCCAACAGGAATATTTTTGCAAATTATTGAATTCTGTGAGAGAATCACAATCACTTTAGCCAAAAAGACTTTTCTTCATTTTAAGATGTAATCATTAATTTTCCACAAAATAGCATACTTGGCAATATTTCTGGCTTTTATTTAAGTCAAAAAATACAAAGAGTTTTTGCAATTCCTCTGTAACATGCTCTCTGATATTTATGTAGCTTCTTAGCAAAATGTATTTTCTGCTAGAGAAGATCATATTCTTCACTTGTGCTTGTCCCCCGCTTTCTACTGGTAAAGGACACAGCCTACCTAAGTGTCAAGATACCTACAAAATTGTCAATGAACTCCTAAGATTTTCTTATATATTTTGGATTTTGTTTCTTTCTACAGTTTTAATAAAAATTGTATGCCACCATCATGGGAGGCTATTTTCCTATAATTTGGGGACTATAGCATTAAAATATTCAGGAAGGGCCTAGTGTTTGGCTTTAATGGAATACAGTAAATAGAATGAAAATCAGTTATGTACTTTAGCAGAAGTAAAGATTTAGAGTTGATAATCTCCTGAGGCTAGCTGAATAATGAGTTCTATTTCAAACAGCAATGCTTATTTCACTAAGACATCCCCTAATAATATGGCTGATGATAAGCCATGAAAGCTCTCCTGGAAAAGAAATGGAAAGAAGAGAAAGAGAGATTTATTTTTCAAATAAATCCTTTCTTTAGCTGCCCAATGATATTTGGTAACATGGCATCCATTTTGCACCAAGAACTGCTCATCCAAGGAGGAAAATCGAAGAATTCATTCATTGCAGAAGATACCTACCTAAGAGTCCAGGATAATTTGGCTAGACATCTGCCCACTTCCCAATCTGATTTAATATCATGTGAATAATCACAGAAAATCTATTGTTACTTTGGTGTCATTTTATAAACCAGAAGAATTTCTCAGTGTCATTTTATCACAGAATCACAGAATGGCAGGGGTTGGAAGGGACCTCGAGAGATCCTCTTGTCCAGCCCCCCTGCGTGAGCAGGCACACCTAGAGCAGGGGGCACAGGGCTGCGTCCAGGTGGGTTTTGAACGTCTCCAGGGAAGTAGACTCCACAGCCTCTCTGGGCAGCCTGTGCCACTGCTCTGGCACCCTCACAGGAAAGAAGTTTTTCCTCATATTCAGGTGGAACTTCCTGTGTTCCAACTCGTGCCCATTGCCCCTTGTCCTGTCATTGGGCACCACTGAGAAGAGTCCAGTCACATCCTCCTGACACCCACCTTTCAGATACTTATAAGCATTGATAAGATCCCCCCTCAGTCTTATACACCAGAAGAATACACTATCAAGTCAGGTAAAGCTAGGCAGGAAACTGCAATCATATGTTCTAGACAAAAATTGCTAAAAGTACTCCTGTATTTTATTACAGATTCTCGTCAGTTAAGACAGGGTAAGTGAACACCTTCTGCTTCAGACACCCAAGGTATATCTTCCTCTGTCAAAACAAGAATCCATGAGCTGAGAAGCCAAGAATTATGGTTCCTTGTCTAATGCTTTACTAAAGCAGACAGTTCATTTTGAAAGCATTTCCAAGCATGCCGTGCCTGACATCAGTGGTAAATTGGTAGCTGGATATCATTCTCAAAGGATAAAACCATTATGACAAACTGGAAAGCAAAACAGGACGTGAATTTAATCTTGTTTCCTACCCATTTTATTCATTAATGGCAGATAATGATTTTAAATCTAGGTTCACTACTTAGACATTAGACCTGTGCAAGATTCATTTGAACACTGTAAAATTTGAACAGGTTTTATATGGACCTCAGCATAAGCAATCCTGATCACATTTTTCAGCAGAGGCACAAATTCACAGGGTACAGAGGAGGCAGACCTGGCCCACTGGGCCACAGAAACACACTATGTTCTCTAAAAGTCCATGTTAGCTGGTTGGAAGAAGTCAGAGAAAGCTCAAGCTGAAACTGATAAACTGTTTGTAGCACCTTCTGGACTTTTATGTAGAGTTGTTCTGGCAACTTAGAAGATAGCTTTATTAGATCCATCAAAGGAGCAAGAAGTCACCTAATTTCTAAAAATAAGGATACCAATATAATACAAAAATATACAATTATTAAACCAACCGATGGAGAGAAGCAGAACTATCATTCATCTTGATCTCAGGATAGAACACAGCCTGGGTAAATGGCAGAAGTAGAACTGTGATGAGGAGCTGCATCTACCTTCAGTGGACTACAGCAGGGATAACGACAGAGGCAGCTCCCACAGAACTTCATGGTAGAAACCATGCAGCCAAAAAGATCATACTTTGAAATGGTATAACATTTTAAAAAGTTGAAATTAGCTCTACCTATAACACAATTTTTAAACTTACCTCTAATGAGTGCATAGAATTCTCTGTTTTTCACATGTCCTCTCTCAAGATCAATTTTTAATGTCAGGAGGAGGGTAAAGAGGAATTTGTGGTTTTCATACAAGCCTCTAACAGAATATGAGTAAGTTTCAAAAGTAAGATACTCAATAATGTTTGAGATTCTTTTCTGAGGTAAAGGAGACTTCTTAGAACTGAATAATGAAAACAAAGCACAAAGAAAGCATGTTAATAACAGCAAATACATTGGAAAGACAAACATCTGAATAGTAGAAAAATCTCTGTCTTCCTACTTGGCCATGGAACGATCGAATAACTTCAAGAACTGAGCCAGTGAAGTTTGATACATATTATTGACCATGCTCATTTCTGTAATAAGAAAATAAAGAATGCTTCCACGTGTAGCAGCAGGTCGATATTCCTCCTGAGCAGTGTTAATCTTCACTTCAGTTTCTGCTGCCACAGACAACTTTTCAGCTACTTCAGCAGCTGTTCGCTTAGTTGTTTGCAGAACATCAATCAAGGATTCATCATCTACTAGTGAACCTAAAAAGTCAAATATCAGTTGTTTAGGACATTTTTATAACAATTCTTTCACATTATATATCTGTAAAATTAGAAAGGCCAAATTGCAGGAATTGTAACAAATGGAAATCATTTACTGAATTGCAGAAAGCTTTTAAAATGGAGACCAAACAGGATATGTAACACTAAAAATTATTTTTATATTCAACATGTTAAACAAATGCATTCAACCTCTGTCAATCTGAATGTATCTATACTAACAGCTTTGCAGCATGTACTAGAGAAGTCAGCTTTCTTATGTACGTAATATACATATATATACCTGACATACACAGTACTTCAATTATTTTGAAGCCTGTTGATTGGTACACTCAAAGTCAAAAAGACTTTGAGTCCTAAATGCAATGGTCACACAACAGTATTCATGCATCTCAAGTATTTACTAATCAATTTGCTGGAAGTTACCACCTTCTTTTTCCACCAAAGAGACTGTATTTGATGATGTGCAGGCAAAAGACTTTCAACACCATTTAAGCTAAACCCATTGAAAATGCAAAATACAATGGGGAAGGATTTGCCCATGATCAGATATCTTATCTCATTTGAGGGCAGAAAGCTCTCAAGAAATGGATTTGTTTCACAAAACTTGTTTAGGTGTTAAAATACTTAGTGTCTAGGGTTGCATATAGTGGCATGCTATAGTACCAAATCCCTCATACACTGGTAAATCACCATACTTCAAATTTCTACCATTGGATGTTCTCTTATTGTATCTTGCATGGATAAATTAACTTCTGTATGGAAAGGTTCTAATGTGAATCATCTTAATCTGCCTAATCTGCTTAATCCCGGTTCTTTTACAATTTGATACAGAACCTCTGGTTGTACTTAGTTTGTACAGAAGATTGTCTTCCAGTTCTTTCATCTTTCTCTTATTAAAAGTTACATCTTCCATGAGTTTAACTCGTTCTGCCTCTAGTTCCTATTATTAAGAAACAAGAAAAAAGAAAAGAATGACACTTTATGGACTGTAACTTTGAGTCATACATAAAATTCATTTGCTGTTTTTTCAAGTTAATGAAATGTGCATTTTACTTTTTCAGGTATCTAAAACATGTTTTTATAACTTCCTTTTTTTTTTTTAAGCAGTATTTATTCAGTATCTTATGAAGTATCTTATCAATACCAAATGTTTGTGCTTAATTGTTTGTGTCATACTGACAGCCATACATAGAAGATCCTCTAGGTGTATTTTTGTTATTCACAAATTTCTGTACTGAATCTGAATAAAATTTTAGAAAATGGCTGATCTTGTTTTTTCATTTAAACATTTAATTTTCCCTACATACTAAAATCAATTAAATCAAAACAAATTAAGCATCGCTATGGTTTGTATGTACTGTTAGTTTACCTGTTTTTCAGTAAGAATTACTCTCCTCAGTAACTGATTCTCAAGTCCTTTCATTGTAACAGTAAAATCAATAATTGATGTTTTTGCATTAATTTCAGGTGTGAAAGCAGGATTGGGTAGCTTTGTAGTAATGTACAGTCTAAATGAATTCATGACTTCTACTTCCTTATCACCAACTTTCACCTGTGGAGTAAGTTAGAATAGTATTAAGCAGAGGAAAATGAGCTTTATTCAACTCAATAATATTGACCAGAAAAAAAATTACATTATTTGAAATGCGAAAGAGAGGAAGTTAATTTCACAATTCAAATTTGTCATGAAAATAACAATCAATGACCAAAGGTAGCAGTTATGGTACATTATAAAAGTAGCATTCCCCTCCAGGTAAAAAGAGGGATTACTTCCACTGTGGGTTTTAATTAATGGCTTCAAAACCATTTGCTTTAGATTTTGTGTTTCTAATCACACTCCCTTAAGCATATTGTTTGCTCTGACAGGCAAAATAAAATAGTCCACAAAAAATAGCAATAATTTTATTTTCATTATCATCAACAATCTGGTCTACCATCTCTCTCATATCCCAGCCAGTTAATTAAGATTATTTGAAAAAAACACATATGGACATATATAGCATGTGCAGACATTATATTTCAGGATGTTTGAAGAGGGGTTGTTTTTAAAATTTGGAAACGATTTCTTTGTCTAATGAAGGTCAGAAAGACTCATGATTTTTCAAGGTTGGGAATATACTTAATATTATTAATAAAACTTCCTGCTTTTTGGCTTGTTCCTTCAGAAACCAGTTCTATTCCAGATTAAAGATTTTGCAGTTGCTACAGTCAGTGGTCCACACTAGGAAAAGAGAGATCTTTTCAATTCTATTAATTCTGTTAAAGGGTGTAAAATGAAATTGCTTGAAAAATCAATAGAAAGTATTTTAAGTATGCAACAAGATAACCATAGCTGGTTCCAGTTTGGAATCTTCAGTAGTTAAACTCAAAGTTTAGACTCGTGAACTTACTACTCAGCTGAGGCTCTGCCTCCTGTGTTTTGTTAGTTCAGTTTAATTCCTCACACTACCCTGCTGAATACAAAGTTTACTTGATTCAGCAGCTGTTTGGAATAAAAGGGTAAAATATCATTCATCACAAAGCTAACTACTTATTCTAGGTCTTTTGTTTTATTACTAACCTTAAAGGAAGTTCCAGATTTAATGAAATTCTTTTCTAATATATTATCAAGGACTGGATCCAACTCTTCACCTATATCTTCAATCACGAGTGATCGTCCCAGTGAAAGACTATCTTCTAGGTGTGTACGGAAATACTTGTCATTCAAAGTTGTTACCTCAAAAAGTAAATTATAAATTGATATAAGGACAAAAACATTTCTTCAAAGTCTTACATGAAAACTGCAGATCTAACTATGAAATTTTTTCATTGTTTTTGTTAGTTGCATTTTACAGAAAGTAATAAATGTTGACCATGCAGCAATTTATGCAGAAATACTTCTTGTGTATACAATGAAAAGTACCATAAAAAGGTGAATGAAAAGATTGGCTGTAATAGAATCTGCAAAACTTCATTATGAGAGTAATAATGTACCAAGTAAAACTGGTAGAGTTTATCAGGAATTGAAGATGTTACACATAATTTTGAAACCACAGATGCCTAACTTTTAATTTTATATTCTATGTCCTGAGGACTCTAGATTTTCTAATTTTAGCTTTTCTTTCTGGAAACCTGAATTCAGTCTAACAGATTAATTGCTGTTACAATATTATGAACTCAGATTTTTGAATTATTATGAAATGGGATTCATAATACATGAATGAAATAATTAAAAGACGAATAAATAAATACAACACTAATTTTGCATTGCTTTGTTGATGTTGACTTTCAGAAAGTTCTCATATTATTTTCAAGATTTTCTCTACAGGTATGAAATAGGACCATTCTACTAGAAAACAGCTTTGTAGAAAAGGACCTTAGGGTCCTGGTGGACAATAATTTGAATGTGAGCCAGCAATCTGCCTTTGCAGCAAAGGCCAACAGCATTCTCGGCTGCATTAGGAAAAACATTACCAGCAGGTTGAGGAAGGCAATCCTTTCTCTCTGCTCAGTACTGAAGACACATATCTGGAGTCCTTTGCCTAGTTCTGGGCTCCCCAGTATAAGAGAGACACTGAAGTGAGTCCAGAAAAGGACTGCTAAGACTATTAAGGGATTGGAGCACTTGGCATACAAGGAAAGCTGAGAGAATTGGGATTACTTAGCCTCAAGCAGGTTCACAAGGGTATTTACCAATGTACATAAATACTTGGTGGGTGAGAATGAAGAACAGGGAGACAGACTCTTCTTAGTGGCACAAAGTAAGAGGATAAGATGCAATGGGCACAAATTGAAATATAGGTAATTCCATTTAAACATAAGGTAAAAAAATCCAGAACCTAAACCTTTGTTGTGAGGGTTGTTGAACACTAAAACAGGTTGCCCAGAGAGATGGTGAAGTTTTCATCCTTGGAGGTATTGAAAACGTAACTGGGCACAGTCCTGGGCAACCTGGATTACAATATCTTCAGAGATCCCTTCCAGCCTCAACTTTTCTGTGGTTCTGACAGTTTGCTTTATTAATGATAAAATGATAAGCAAGAACTTCACATTCACTTCACTCCAAAACTTAAAATCTTCAAAATCTAGAGATCCTAAAACCCTGAACATTTCTTGAGATTCAGGAGGACATGCGAGATTTTGCAACATTCAGGTTAAGGGTTTTAAAATTCAAGTTCCTCTTCCTATGCTACTTCATTTGTGAAAAATTAATTTGTGACGCAAACTACAGGTGACACATGAACATTTTTGTATTATATTTCATGTGCAGACATTTAACCGTATTGGCTTAAGCTATAAAAGAGCTATTAAAATTGCAGTAACATAGACAGATTTGTCTTGGGTTTGGTTTCAACTGGTTGTCCTCAATTTATTTTTGTAGCAGTAACTTCATGTATTAATTCCATCTCAGGTTCTAAATTCTGGACTGCATCAGTTTAAGTGCTTTGTTTACATTTTCAAAGCTGTAAGTTATCCTGCCTTTATCTGTAATCTTACTGAAATTGCTCAATTTACTCTCATTTAATAATTTCATATTATACCTTTTTGCTATACTTTTCACTGCTTTCTCTGTATAGGGAATGTACTCACCAATTTTGAACACAAGGCTACCTCCTTCTCTTTATACTTCTTGCTAGATTTCATACCAGTATTTACTTACTATATAATCTTTTCCAAGTCCTTGAATGGGATTTAGAGTTCTTGCACCTATATCATTGTCAGTCTCCATACAGGTTCTCAGATATGTGTTTATTAGAGTTACACTGATTCAAATGCAGACACACAAGCAATAAC
Organism: Anhinga rufa; assembly: GCA_013400875.1. Taxonomy (NCBI): domain Eukaryota; kingdom Metazoa; phylum Chordata; class Aves; order Suliformes; family Anhingidae; genus Anhinga; species Anhinga rufa. The sequence goes on along the minus strand of VZTV01103015.1, from coordinate 884 downwards.
GCTTGAAGGAATATAATGCAGCATATTATTCCTTTAAAACACTGTTCACCTGTAATTCATTATCCTCTTCTTTCTTTTTAATCCATGTTTTTCCTTGAGTTTGTGGGTCTACCAAAAGGGGGTATCTAGTTGCCTTTGCAACAATGATACCATTCTGAATTGAGAAATCATCTCCAGGCAGTCCTTGAAGATTCCACTCACTAATCNAAATCTACTAATAGAAAAAAATAAAAAAAAAAAAAAAAAAAAGTAGTTTGGAATAAAATGTTACTGGAATTATCTTTCAGTTACAATTGCTCTATGAAATAATGGGGACATCAAGCCAAAGGGGATACATATCTGAACCTGCTGAAAAGTGATTAATGCAGATGGAAAAATATTTCCAGGATTTTATTTTTATGGATGTTTTTAACCATATCAATGATAAAAAATATATTTTAAAAGAGTAAGAAAGTCAAAAGGCAGCTTGACAGCAAAATTAAACATTGGGATCAATTAAGAGAACACTAGGCTGAGCGCTTTTGGGGCTTAATATTTACTGAAGGAAACTTGANGACGAATAAATAAATACAACACTAATTTTGCATTGCTTTGTTGATGTTGACTTTCAGAAAGTTCTCATATTATTTTCAAGATTTTCTCTACAGGTATGAAATAGGACCATTCTACTAGAAAACAGCTTTGTAGAAAAGGACCTTAGGGTCCTGGTGGACAATAATTTGAATGTGAGCCAGCAATCTGCCTTTGCAGCAAAGGCCAACAGCATTCTCGGCTGCATTAGGAAAAACATTACCAGCAGGTTGAGGAAGGCAATCCTTTCTCTCTGCTCAGTACTGAAGACACATATCTGGAGTCCTTTGCCTAGTTCTGGGCTCCCCAGTATA
>VZTV01103011.1:34664-45413 GCA_013400875.1 Anhinga rufa | reverse complement strand
TATATTTTGCTTAATCATCCCTGTACTGAAAACATTTGTTTATAAGAGCTAAAATATAACTTCCAATGCAGGAATTTAACACCCAAAGAAGAAGAATCTATCATATAATTTCTCTGGTTGGACCAGTGGCGGCTAGTCATTATTGTTAATATTTATGTTTTTTTCATTTAGATGGCTGTCATTTACTGATTTTTGTTATATCTTTCCATGGGACTAAAGCACACATTTATACCCAGCAGTTTTTTCCAGTGGAGTTATAAGCATGCTTTGTAATCAGATTACCTCCTAGTATTCTTTGTTACACACTAATATACTGAATACATAGTTCTTGCTCTTTCTTTCACTGTATGACATTATATACCATCACCTTTTAAGTAATTAAAGATCTCTAAATAAATGTCTAATTTTTCAACACTCTTTTTAATATGCAAGGACCTAAATTACCTGCAACAATCCAAGGTCAGTGTCATTGACCTAAATACACTCACTGCACTAGAGAAAAACAAATATCCCAGGATTACATCAACTGCCTTATGAGAGCATCATGCTGGAGGCTCATGATGGGTTTCCAGCCCAGCATGGCTTAAGATCCTGCTCATCGTGACTGCTTTCCAGGCTGGTTCCCTACTCCCAGATGTTACTTGGCACTTGAGTGTCGTATAAATCAAACAGAACCCAGTTTACCAAATGGTATTTAACTTATTATCTGATTGTCTGGTCCTTCTTGTACCCACAAGTTTATCAGCAGTTATACATATTTCCAAAATGGCTGATGAAATGTGAAGAACACCGTAGATCTTGTTTAAGGACTATTCAGCAGTATCATAATGGCATCTAAATCTTTGAAGGGTTTGTAAACATTAGTCAGTTAATCATCTGTCTCCCAGTGTGATAAATATCAGTAGCCTGGTTACAGGCACTCACTTGGTTGTGCAAAACACAAAAGAAGGGGTTTCATCACACCACATGATGACCCGGGCAAATACCCCAAGTAACCTGGGGTCCTCATACAGTAGACAGGCAGCAATACACATATTCAGGACTGACACAATACGCCTGAGGTCTGAAGTGCTTGTTAACTCACTCACTTAGTTAAACAATAGAAATCTTCCTGGAGGAGCTCAAAGTCAAGAAACTGCACCAGTTTCCAGTTGGCTGTTTTCAAAGCATCAGAACAGCAAACTCTGTTTATAATGCAGTTGTTAAGATACTACAAAAGAATGTAATTATTAAATGACATTTCTGAATCTCGTTTCAAAATATTGCATTCATTGCATTGATTCAAAACATTTAAACATCTTGGCCATCGACGTTTAAATGCATTCCATTTAAATCCATTTTGAATGATAGAGTTGAAGAACCACCAAACCACAATTTTTTTTCTTTCTTTTAATAAGATTTCAGTCCCTGAGAATGATGATTGTTTTTTAAAATTTGTCAAGATGAAAGTAATTCTGATTAGCCCTAGCCCAAGTCCTTTGCATGGACTAAGTAGAAATTAAGACTAGGTGGGGCTGGAGGACTGTCAGCATTCCACACCCTTTCTGCTCACATCACATTGTAATCATATAATGACAGCCCCTCTGGTGAGAGCCTCTGTAATGCTGACACTAAAATCTGTAGTTTAAAAGCATTCAAATGAGATTTTACATGCTTTTAAATGGCATTAACTGCCATTATGAGTAATAGCTCAGCCAATTAAATAGTGCGGATACGTGGTATTAGGGCATCACACTTGAATTTTCATGTTTTCTTATATTTTTCAAGGGAAAATACTTTTAAACAATGCAAAAGCAACTCAGTTACTTCCTCCTGAAAACTCTGCTCACGCTAGTCAAAATCTACTGTGATTTAGTGAAAAACATAGCATTGAATCCCCGACAATCTCAAAAAAAAAAATATTTCACTCACTTTTTGGGGAGAAAGCTTTGCCATTACTGATCTGAAAGGGTTGTAACCAATAAACATTTATATTATTTTGGATTTGTTTCTGGAATCTACTTCTGGAATCTATTCTTGCCCCTACGGTGATTCAAAAGCTCTGAATCATAGCAGATTTTCTCCCGATAAGGATAGTTACGTAAACATCTCTGCAGGGAGTATGAATTCTACTCCCAGTGTACTGCAGCCTGGGGAGAAGGATGCTTTTTTTAGTGTAAAGCTGTACGTATGTTCAAATAGGGGAAGTAACCTAGATTAGTTGCAAACCTGGATGTCCATGTGACAAGATGCCTTCTCTAAACTACTAGAGCCTGCTCAATACTCTCTGCTGTTCTCGTGTCATGTTTAATCAATGACGAGGTTAATTGTTCATTGTTCATTGAGAACTTAACCCTGAGAAAAGGCACGGCTGTAATAAACGCTACCCACGGCACTCCACATTGCGCTTCCTTTGTATCTCCAGTCTCCTGTGGTTGGTGGCATAGTGGTTTCATACCAGCATCTTCCAGAGGCAGATCCTCCTCTGGGAGAAGAGGTCTCTAGCCTTGTAGCAAAAGGGAATCCTCTTCTATTTTCACACACTACTCAAGGGATGCAAGTTTAAAGCTTCACTGATTGCAAATGAGGGGGCACCTGAGACTCAATCCGTCTCCTTTGAAAAATTATGTTGTCTTGCAGTGTACTGAAGGTTCACTACATTCCTATTCCTACAGAAGACAACAGAGGTTGATAGTGTTCAGGAGCACTGACCTCTGTAACATACCAGCCCAACTTCTATTGACCACCTGAGAGGTAAGTGCTCAGCAGATGTGTTGTTGCTGAATGTTCTCTGGAATTTTCAAACATAGTTCTGCTTGACCTTGTTGGTACTACAGCAGTGTAAATACACCTCTTTTAACTAGCCTTTTTCTTAGTGCTGGGCTGAAAATACTCTATAGCAGAAAGTTCTCAGTGATGCAATACGAGATAAATCGAGACCCAAGCTATCAAGTGCAAATTCCTGAGAAACTCCATTTACTACTTGTAAATCTGTAAACCCCTAAAGCTGATCTGTCAGAAGTAATGGGGAGTTCTGCAGGATAAGAGCAGTGGGTCAAGGGAGAACAGAATAACTATGCAGCAGCAGCCTTGAGTTCTACAATTAGCAAAGGATCTCAGTAAAAAATGCTACCCATTGACAGACTCAGCTGAAGGAAGTGTATTAGAGAGTTCAGAGCTCAGGGCTGCTAATTCTTGGTTGGCAGTAAGCATTTTAAAACAGGGTCAGAATCAAAATAAAGGGGTTCAGCCCAGCTTGAAATTAATCCATTGCATGTAGAAAGGTTTTCTTGATACCACAGGAGGGTCATTTCTTCCATGTGTTGTACCTTGGAGAAATTTTTGAATTATGTCAACCCAATCTCTATAATTGGTTGCTAGACTGAATCTTAATGTCAAGCAAACTCAGTGCTGTACACTCAGCAGCTCCCTGTCAATAACAAATGAAGCTCACAAAGCACACCTTAACCTTCCTCCCAGTTTCCTTCCTCTCAGCAACTTGGAGTCAGTTTTTCACTCATGCTATCTTTTCCATGTAATGATTATCTCCTTCCCTTCCAGGAGATGAATCTCTTGAAAATTCCCTTTTTCTTGAGCTCAAGACTGAGTTTCTCACCGATCATCTTGAACCTGGTGATGCTATTTGAGAGTCTATTATTTTTTACATAGAGCACATCTGAATTTCTGTTCTCCATATAAATTCAGACTTGTTCTGAATGCAAAGGAAACCATTGACACCACAAAGATATTCAGTGAGGTGTGTAAAAAAAAAAAGTTCCTTGGCTGTCATCCACCACAGCGTGAAGGGACCAGTTGTGGCTGGAGCATGAGACGTGTAAATCAGCAGAGGCTTTTATAGTAGCTCATACTCTATTGGTGCTGTAGGCCTCTAGGCCTGCGTACTCACTCGTCTCACTTTTTCTCATGCAGCTTCTTGGAAAGGGTGTGGACATCAAGGCTTGCACCCTAGTTTGGGTGCCGCTTTACCCTACAGTCCTCCTGTTCATTTCAAGTGGAATGTGTAGATGTCAAAATCTCTGTAGCATTCAGGAACTAATTTGTATTTTCACCTCCTCGATACCCTGTTATTTCCAACCACTACATCTAACCACTCAGCACTCTATTCTCTACCGGTTTTATCTCCAGACTAAATACAAAACACAGCCACTGTCCGTATTTTACTATTTGCAATTACTGGCATGTATGTCGTAGCTGGTTCCTTAATTAAATCTGTGATCTACATAGTCATTTGCCTTGTGTTGGAGTTGTCTCAGAGGCTTCCACAATAGCAATAACTAACCACTAATCTGTGAAAATTGCTGAGTTAAAATGCACCCAGGTTAATAACTGGAACTAGTCTTCACTTACTGTTGTAAATGTAAATGTTTGTAAAGAGGAGGAAAATTTGATTCACATGTGCCAGGTTGTGTCTTTCTACTAGGGAGCCTTCCTGGGAATGTCCCTGCCATTGTCTTGCAAATCTTGGTAGCTGCACCACTTTAAATCTGGATTGATTCAAATGACTTTACTGATGTTGCTAGGATGAAGGAAGACAGATTTTTGACTCTCAGAGTCAAATTCTGAAGTCTTTCCTCAAGCAAAACTCCAATTAATCCTGAGGAGTTACAGACTGTGCAAAGCTGTAAAAATGCTCGAAAAGGAAAAGAACCCTTTAACTGGCTGTTAACTGGTGTTTGAAATGGCCTTTTACATTTCTGCGCCGTTATCAGAAAGGTGGCACTTGTAAACAGACAGGCAACGTTTATTGCCTGTTAAACCCCAGTTTGATAAATGTTGTAATTTGGTTTATTTGCTTTAAAAGGAGGGATATTATGGTTATCTCAGTTACGGAGCACCTCTCCATTAGTAAATACTCATTATTTTTAATGTAGGTCTCTCTCTAAAAGGTATTTCCCTTGGAGAGAGCATTTTTGCCATAGGTCCCCTCTCTTCTCCCCCTCTTTCTCAAGCAAACACAAGTAAACTCCCTCGCCAGGCAAAGCTCTCTGCCTGTCCAGGCCTACCTTTGATGTTGCCCACTCCTGAGAAGAGTTAAAGGTATATATTGCTGATTTTAGTATCCATTTGCACTTAGTTTGTTATTGAGTGGCACTAGGACCTTCGCTACTTCTGCAAACGATGAGCCTATGGCATTAAGCACGGATGTGAAAGCCTCATGTGTCTTGAATACTCAGTGGATCTAATTAACAGGTAGAATCGCACCCTGGGTGCTTGAAAGATTGCCAGACACCATAGAAACGAGTCCTTAAGTCCCCGCACCATCTGCACTTTCTTTTCATTGTGGAAATCTCATTGAAACATGTTTTTCGACCATTCTAAATTCATTTGTGCGTCAATGGAAAATTCCTGCTGATGGTTTTCCTTTTCATTAAACCAAAAATCATAAAATTCTTTCGTTCAATCGTGGGGGGGGAAAAAAATCTCAAGCTTTGATGAAATAATGAAGCTTTGAATTTGCCTCTGGCTACGGGTTCTTTGAATATCATTGCCACAACCTCCTTAAATGACTTTTTAAAGGGAAAAGCAGCCAACCCGAGTCATCCCCCGCAAAACCAGGAGGCAGTGTGAGGGCGGGCGGTCAATGCATCACCCGCCCGCGCTCCCAGAGCTCCTGCAAGCGTCCCGTCCTTTTCTTTTTTAACGCGACTGCCTTGGCAGGAGGCCCGGCTTGGTGCCGGGGTGCAGGGGGGACCCCCGGCCTCGGGGGGTCGGTGCCTGGGCCGGGGGGGCCCCGCCGCCCCTCGCCCCCCAGAGCCCCCCGCCCGGACTCCCACGGGCCCCTGGGGGTGTTTAGGCCGCGGTTACCTGTTAGCTGCCAGCCGGGAGGAGATATACCCGCCGGGGATTTGGGTGATTATGTATCCCCAGAAAAAAGAGCCGTGGATCATGCCAACTGTTTCAGGATCCCAATTAAACTTCGCTTTCTTCCAGTGCAAGGGACCGGGAGAGAGGGAGAAAAAAGAGAAGAGGAAGGCTGTAATCGTGCCAGGTTAAAGCATTCACGGGCAGTAACTTCACACCGGGCAAGCGAGGGGGCTTCCAGCGCAGGGACAGGGACACGGGGTGCCCCAAGGTGCCCCCGCTGCCCCTGCCCGCCCGATGGACAAGCGGCCAAACAAATCCGCTGCTAGCAGCAAAAATAGCAGCCTCCGTGGGACGTGGGACGTGGGAGAGGCAGGGTCGCTCAGGAGTGACCAGAGCCCCGTGTGCCCGGGATCGGGGGGGGAGCCCCTGGGACCCCCGAGGGAGCCGCTGGGAGCCCCGAGGGGTGGGGGGGAGAGCCGCTGGGAGCCCCGGGGGGAGCCGGCGGCTGCTGCCCGCCGCGGGGCCGGGTCTGCGGAGGCGTCCCCTGCCCTCCGTGCCCGCACGGCCGCGGCTGGAAGCGCCCGCATCTCGCCTGTGCGAGGGGTGAGCCACGGGGGTTTGCTTGGTCTCCCCGACTGGGATATGTAACACTGGTCTGTATTTAGCATTCACCTCTTTGTCACTACGCTGTAATTCGCATTAAAACGGGTTTTAGCCTTTAACGCCCGTTATCGTTAACGCAAACTCTTTCACGCGGGTGTTTCCAGCCGTGCCCGCCCAGCCTCCCGGGCCGTGGCAGCACACCCGTGCCCGTGGCCGCTCCTTCCACGCCCTCCGGCCCCAGCCCCTACCTTTATTTTACCATGTATCTGCGGTTTTCAAGGTTGTGTGCAAAAGGGGGGTGGGGGGGAATAAATCTGCCCGCACATTAACACGGCAAAACGGCTTTGGGCTGGGAACTGAACAGGAAAAATGGGAAGAATCGGTAGAAATAGTTTTTCCTTCAAGAGCGGGGCTCCCGCCCTGCGAAGTGCGGCGGCGTGGCTGGGCGGTGCGGGGGGACGGACGGACGGACGGACCCCGGGGGCACCGCGGGCTGGGAGTTGTGCTGGGAGGACGTGGGATTTACGAGGGAAGGGTTCCCACCTCTTTAATAATTTTTCCTCCTCGGTGTATGGTGCTGTTATTGACCATATCCACGATGGCCACTCCCAAGTTACATCGGATCCCGAAGGAAATGCAGAATCCCAGTCCGCTCATGATGGCAATGATGTACCGCCGGGGCAGCCCGAAGCAGGTGCAGTCGCACAGCGGGGCTTTCTTCTCGGGCACTTCCATGGGCTTCCCATCTTCCGTCAGCTCGATGGTGTCCCCGGGCTTCTGCCTCTTCTCTAGGACTCTGCCCGACACAAGAAGGGAAGGAAAGTCAAGCCCCGCCACCTGGGGTAGCTCAAGGCTTAAGTTCACCGCTCCCCCCGCCCCTTTGGCTCGGCTTGGATTGATTTGAGGGTTTATTCCTTGTTTTCCATTCACCTTCAGCTGTTCTTTAGCAATGACCTGTGGGAGTCTCGATTAGTCATCCCCAGCTCCCCCCGCCGCAGAAGCCCAGGGAGGAGCTCTAGCTGAGAATTGCTCATCTATCATTAAAGACTTCTGCTTAAATATGTAGGACGCATTAAGAAGACATCATCTGTAACCACTGCAGAGGCGCCATGTTGGGCAGCCCAAAAGGCATAGTATGGAAACCGAAACAGTCTTTTGGAGAAGGTTTTAGTCCCTCCTTGCTCTATTAGAAACGCCAAGGGGGGGGATCTCGGCGTGCATCTCGCTCCGGGTCTGGGAACCAAAGAAATCTTAGCAGAAAGGAGAGGGGGAGGCGATATTGCTACTTATTTTAGATTGGCAAAATGGCTGTCACAGGCAGTGGAAGAAAACATGACCGTCTTTGGAGAACGGGCATCTCCAGAGAAGTCCTTCCAAAGGATCGCGTCTGCTCAGCCGCATGTCGTGAGCGGGCGATCGCTGAGCAGGTTTAACCTTCCCTTAAGCCCGACCTCATTGCCCCCGCTGCCGGGAGAGTCCTACCTCCTGGAAAACAAGGTGCAGGAATCTGAAGGGGAGCGGTTATTTGCGGCTCTTTCGAATCAACAGAAAAACACCGGGGAAAAAAGCCCCTGCCATCCCCGAGAGGTGCCTTAGAGCGTTTCATTTGATTTCTTCTTTGGTGGAGAAGCTTTAAAAATGCCGGGTCGGCAGTAAGAAAGACCGGGTTTATCGAACAAGTGTCCCGTGCTGCATCTCTGAATCTTCTTTTGTAGTCACCGAGATATTTAAAAGACAGAAAAACTACCCGCGTCCACCCTCGCTCCAGCGTCTCGAGGAGCGGTGTGTGACCCCCCCGGCTCTCGGGGCTCGCCCGCCGCTGCCCTCACCCCTGCTCTGGGAGCGTTTTCTCACGTCAGAAATCCTCCTCGGAGGAGCATCTCTTTGAGGTTAACTCATCCGGCTAACGGGGCACTAACAATTAGCAGAACACGGCTCAAAAGGTTCTCCGTGATACGGAGAAAATACAGAGATTTTCTCCAACAGGTACTCAGTTGAAACCCTCCCCATTTTTCTTTGCTGGGAGAATTATTTCCATGCTTAAAGACCGCAGCATTAAGAAATGCCTGAAAGTTGTGAATAAAATAAACCACCGCGGTTTTATGTTCAAAATTCGTTGGTGCGAATAAAGAATGATGTCGAAGTGTCTTCTCCCCGAAAGGGCTTCTTGTCTTCGGGGAGACACTGGGGTGTAAGGGAGAGGAAAACTATTTTAATTCTAAGAATCGGAAACAAAATAGTTCAGTCCCGTGCGTCGAAAAGGATGAGTAAATCGGCATTTGCTAATCAAGGGGGGAGCTCAAACGGAGGTTTGCTGGAAAATACAAACACCGTGTCTCCGTTATTCGCTGTGTGACTATATAAAAAGGAGTAGACATGATCGCTTTATTCACACATTGTCGAGTCTTTCGGGGCGAGAGAGAGGTTTATTTCCTCAATTAGATTTTAAGCAGTTATTCTGGATTACCGGTGGTTCTTTTTCTGACCATTGAAAATGACTTATTTATGACCCAAAAGTGTAGGATATCCATGGCTTCGGGTTTGCTTTTGGCTTTGCAAAACTGCACCCTTCCTACTAAAATGGAAATCTTACTTTGGTCTTTCTCGCTTCGCTGATATGTCCCCTTGCCTGAAAATGGCAGCAGAAGTTGTGACTCATGCTGTGGAACAGCCTTGTGCCTGTGCCCGGCACTGCCGCATAGGTATGGAAAAAAAAGACTTTTACGTGACCTGCCCTCGGCAGATAAATCCGCAGTTACCTTGATCTGTAATTCGGGGAAAGAAAGAGAGAAAAAAAAGAAGAAAACAAAACAAAACAAAAACAAACCAAAACTTCGGGGTAATTTCTAGCAGAGGGGACAATCGAAAAGACACTGGAATTTCACAGACTGTTCTCACACGTCCTGGAGGTCACTAAAGTCGCCAGATCGGATGGAGCACGATGTGTCAACTTTAGTGCCTACACTTTTTAGCTACGCGCGAATTTGGGCTTGTTTCTCTGTGTGTCCGGGGCTCGAAGAGGGCAGAAATGTTCTGTACACACAGAAGCATACTGCTGAGCGATGCTTTTGAGTTTAGCGATTGCAGTTGTATGTTACTTATAAGACAAGTGGACGCTTCTCGAGGCAGACGGATAAATAATTAAACACATCCCTCTATATGTTTCAGCTTCAGGAGAAAAAAAAATCGTTCGGATATCAATTATTTATACATCTCCATGTTTATCTTCCTCTGACGACAAATTACACAAGGGACAAGACTAATCGAAACCAGGAGAGATTATTATTATTATTTTTTAATGATTGGTAAGGGCAGGGGGAAGGATCCTGTGGCTGCATTGCAAAATTAACACAGAACAAAAATCCAGGGAGCTGCTCTCTCCTGATTACGATTTCAAGATGGGATCCTGTTTTGTGGGGGAAAAAAATGGGGTAATCTTTTCGCTACATATTTACTGACACCATCTACGAATCAGATAGAGAAGTTACGAGGGTGCCATATTGAGAAGCCTCAGCACTAGTTTCCAGGATCCAGACTGTACCAGCAGTATCTCAGCAGCTCCCAGCCCCTCCACCACAGCCTCCCCAAAGCACTCGACCTCCTTCAGCAGCTGGCGCTTAGGAAAAGCTTCCAATTATCTCTAGGAAGTAGGGTCCTTAAGAGATCTCAGTCTTACCTGTAGAGTTGACCAAGCGATTTTCCAGCAAAATTCTTCAATCCCTCCTTGCCAGGGGTCAAAATCCTTTGTTTTACCGACTCCATTCCTGCAGAGGTGCTCGCTGGATTCTGCTCTGCTCTGGGTAGGGCACCGCTACGGGCAACGATGGTTCATATTGGTTCAATCTCTTAACTTTTCCCCCTCATTAAATGGCTATCGGTGCACCTCCGGGTACAGGGCGAGTGAGAGCAAGCGTGCGCGCCTGTGAGTGTGGGAGAGAGGGAGAGGGACGGCGTGCGGAGCCGGGGGGGCGCGGGCGAGGGAGCGCGCCTGTGTGCGGCGGCGAGCGGGGCGGCTGGGAGCGCTGCAGGCAGCCCCCGGCTCTCCCGGCAGCGGTCAGACAGTCTTCGCGGCCTCGCAGGGCTCAGTGCTGGCGGCTGGAGGCAGCGCCATGCCCGGCTGGGGTGGGGACGGAGATCCCTCTGCGGGAGGGCTTCAAAGCGATCTCGCTTTGGCGCTGCCGGCGTCCCCGGCTGGAAGGGGGAGGGCTGCGGTTCGCCGCCGTAGGCAGAGAGCTGCGAGGCACCCCGCGCCCGGGAGCGGCCGGCTAACCCCCTCGGAGGGCGAGGAGCCCCGGCGTGGCGGCGCTGCCCGCGCCCGCCCGCCCACCCGCGCGGCTCCGC